>CM042564.1:4503741-4506241 GCA_023630585.1 Cranoglanis bouderius | reverse complement strand
GCGTCCACTTGTAACCTGTCTCGATGTAACCGTCGGTTCCTCCAGGAACTCTGGAGCAATATTCGGAGGAGCTCGCGATTACCAGCAAACATCACCGCGAAAGACGGTGCAGAACAATTCCGTGCGAATGCGATCTCGCCAATTCAAGTAGTTTTCCACAAAAAAAAAAACGTTCTGTTTGCTGCAGCAGTTCCACTGTTTTCCATCACCGTCGCCGTTATTGTATTTGTAGCCGTCCCATGAGTTTGGTGTCCTCCTATTGGTGGATTTTGAGACGAGTGTCTTGGCAGCGCTCACACTCTGAGATTCGAATCGGATATTTCTGACACTCGCAGAACTTCATCGCCGGTTGCCACCGGTCACGACGGTACCAAACCGTCCACCGTTGAACGTCGCGTTATAAATTCCACCGATCTCAACCCCACGACCAAAGACGATCCTTTTTTACGACGCGTGATTGCGCCTGATTGGGCCGAATATCGTTCAATACGAGAGCCACGCCTCACATCGAAGGTCACGAGCGCTTGATTTTCAGGCTCAGCTCCACTGCTGATCTATTTAAATTCAAATCGCAGATAAAGTAGGCGTAGTCCAGTGTATACGGGTAACCAGCTGTCGGAATCGGGTCAGTAACGTTTAAATGTCGCAATGAAATATACTGGTGGTGACGTAAACCAAAATGGCCGCCCTGCAACTGTGGGAGCGTTTGGGTTAAAAACGAATTAGGGTCACGTGATGAGAAATGGCACTCGAGCACCTGTTTATTTGTCAGAGAGTGTGTGCGAGAGGTCTTAATCTTCCTGCGAGTGCGTGTTTAATCCCTGTACCTCTCGAAGGTTTTGATGAGGTGAAAATTCCTTGACTAGGACTCGTTTGACGGGTAAAGCCGGACGTGCCTGCGCTCAGAAGAAGCACAGTGCCAGGTTTTTTTTTTTTTTTTTTTGGTGTAGTTTTTAGGACGGCAACCTGATTTGCAGGCCCGATCACTTACTGTGTTCTGTTACTCCCAGCTTTCTCTGACTGACTGAGAGATAGAAACACACCCTGGTGTGTTTGGGTTCATGTCCTGTCTTGACTCGTGTTTGTTTTTTTGTGTGAGTTTACCTCAGAGGACTGAGCGTGCTCAGTGCGAGTCCTCATATCGCCGTAGCGATACAGTGGCAGATTGTGGAACGAGGCTACTGCCCCACTTAACAGTATGTGTGTGTGTGTGTGTGTGTGTGTGTGTGTGTGTGTGTGTGTACCGTGTGTTGGTATGTTCAGCCTTTACCCCAGTTTCCTGCATTCCTCTTCTTCCTCTGCTATCCCCATATATATCGCTGATACACTCACTGTTGAAGTGGTGAAAGTTATGAGAACACTGTTGCTAGGCAACTGAAAACACGAATACCCAAGCTAGCTAGTGACAAAGATTCCGCTAGCAAACATTTACCTCAGATGTGTCGCTAAATTACTAAGAAAAGACTCTATACAACTAAAATTACACAGTCATTACACATAGCATTGTAGCCCAAACTAGCTAGTGATAAATATTTAGCTAGCATGTAGCTAGAAGTGTGACAAAGCATCAGGAATATCAACATTTACCTCAGACGCATTGATAAATTACCATGAAAAGACTCAGTACAACTAAAATGACTCTGATGTAATTGTACTTGTTACCTGAAATCATTAGAAAATGAGGCATTGTTGTCAGGTAGTATCGCAACAATTGGCTATACCAAAGCTAAACATAAATAGCAAGTTAGCTAAAAGCTAGTTATAAAATAAGATAGCTTGCTAACGATACACCACAGTTTGGTGTAGCTGAATATAACTAGCTAGCAATTATTATAATTAGTAAGTCTAAGTCTTCATGAAATATAGTATTAAAAAGGATGTGGTATAAAATAAGATATATACAGGTGCATCTCAATAAATTAGAATGTCGTGGAAAAGTGATTTATTTCAGTAATTCAACTCAAATTGTGGAACTCGTGTATTAAATAAATTCAATGCACACAGACTGAAGTAGTTTAAGTCTTTGGTTCTTTTAATTGTGATGATTTTGGCTCACATTTAACAAAAACCCACCAATTCACTATCTCAACAAATTAGAATACTTCATAAGACCAATAAAAAAGACATTTTTAGTGAATTGTTGGCCTTCTGGAAAGTATGTTCATTTACTGTACATGTACTCAATACTTGGTAGGGGCTCCTTTTGCTTTAATTGCTGCCTCAATTCAGCGTGGCATGGAGGTGATCAGTTTGTGGCACTGCTGAGGTGGTATGGAAGCCCAGGTTTCTTTGACAGTGGCCTTCAGCTCATCTGCATTTTTGGTCTCTTGTTTCTCATTTTCCTCTTGACAATACCCCATAGATTCTCTATGGGGTTCAGGTCTGGTGAGTTTGCTGGCCAGTCAAGCACACCAACACCATGGTCATTTAACCAACTTTTGGTGCTTTTGGCAGTGTGGGCAGGTGCCAAATCCTGCTGGAAAATGAAATCAGCATCTTC
>CM042564.1:4466241-4501241 GCA_023630585.1 Cranoglanis bouderius | reverse complement strand
TAGGTGTTGGTGATACTTCAGGGCTTCAGAGAGGGGGCTGTTTGCTTTGCAGGGCTTTGTAATGATATGATTGGGGGGGTCACTGAGTTTTAGGTGTTTCCAGAATCTGTTTGTTGTGTGCCGATGTACTTGTAGGACATTTTTACAGAATTCTGCATGCAGGGTTTCAGCTAGATTTGTTTTTCCCATTTGGCGAATTCTTGATTCGTTTCTCTCTCCGTTTCTCCGTCTTTCTAATTATGCCTCTCTTCAGAGTCTGTCTCTCTGCATCTCTATCTCTCTCTCTCTCTCTCACACAGCAGCTGATTTAAAAACGTCTGTAACGAACTGCCGTCCCATCCCGGGTGTATTCCCGTCTCATGCCCGGTTTTCCCAGGATAGCTACAAGAGACGGAAAATCTAAACTAGAAGCAGTGGAAAAGAACAACTGGGGAAATGTCTGGAAATTGGAGCGATTCAGAAACAAATGGGGAAATCCCTTGATGCGCAATTCAGTAAACTGCGGACTTCGTATTAACTTGTCCATCGTACGCAGGACTTGTGATACGTCACATGGCGTCTGCGACCGAATGATGCAAAGGACTGAACATAAAGACTTCCTGAAATGTTCCACTAGGCAGCTAGCCATCTCGGTGGTGTAATTTCGGACAGGGTTTTTAGTAGGTCTGTTTGTCAGGATGACATCACATTGTGGTGGGACCTTATCAGCAGGGTTCATCTGATCTGCATGCGACGGTTCACTCCACTGGCCGTGTGTGAGATAGAGAGTGTGGAAATCAGAAGCCTCAGCATTTGGTTACGTGTGTGTGGTTAGGTGCCGGGAGGAAGTCGCACACGTGTGTAAGCTCATATTTTACACTGGTATATGAGACACAGCACCGATGGGCCGTCGTTTTTCTCCTGCTTCCGGGGGCGTTCGAGCAGTAAAAAGTAATCATTCAAATGTATAAGAGGATAAAACACTTCGGGACATACAGTTTTTGGACAATAATCAACCTTATAGTAGTAACAGTTACTCTGCTTCACATCAGACTGTATCACGCCATGCCGGGGTGGATTAATTACCTATAACAGCATGCCCTGTCACGTGTTTCTTAATTAATATCATTAGCTAGCTATATTTCTTACTTAACGGTTATTTTTATCATAAATATTTGGCCGACTGTTTTGATTTAATGTGAATAGACTCTTTAACTTTATGTAACTTATGTGGAAGTGGAGCTGTTTGCTGTAAAATGACTACAGATCACATTTAGACACATTCAGGGTTGTAGACGTATGTGTTTTACCAGTCGCAGGGGAAAGTCATTTATTGTTTTCAGTGTTTAAGTCGAGTCCAACACTTGTGTTGTGTTTCAGAAGCCGTGACGCTGCTCGTCTCTTGTACCCATTCACAATCGTGTTACAAAAGAACCACGGTGCCTGGTTGCCAGATTGTGACTGTTCTCAATGCTTATGTTTCATTTAGGACTCAATCGTCCCCCTAAATCACTAAGGCTTACTGAGACTTATTTGCATTTTTGGCAAGCAACTGTTTCTTCAGCATGAAGCGACGCTTTAATGAGCACCGAGCCACCTGGCATCGCTGGTAGGGAACACACAGGATGGCTTAGCATTTTTCTCATCTTCTTCTCAATGATGTTCACTATTTTTAAGTCCACGCTTGTACGGGGGAAAAAAAGCCTCTGACACGGCATCTTGTTCCTGCTCCGCTTTTCAGTCAATTGCATAAATCTTTTTAAATCTTGATGCTATTTAAGCCAGACAGTGACGCACGGAGTTCTCCCCGGTCTCCCCGGTTATTTCCCGTCCCTCCATGTTCTTTATTGTCGTCGTTGTGCCTCTGTGTTGATTCCCATTCAGTGTGGACACTGTGATGGCTCTGGCGATTGATGTGGGTTCACATTCATCGAGTCTGGGCTGTTTGTCCACCTGATGAGAATACTGAAAAAAGGCTTTGTTTGGATCTGAATTGCCACGGAATTGCTTTCCTTTTGCTGCCTTGCGAAACAGACAGACTTTATTTTGCGAATGAAAATATCTGAAAATGTTGCCTAAAAAAAAAAAAGAAGAAGAACACAATGATCTATAGTGATTTACTGTTAAATGTCCACTATAAAGAAAGCCTTTTTAGTATTTAGTAAAGTTTGTGCTCTTCATCCAAACTGGACTGAAAATTCTCACCAGTTTTACAGAACATTCACCGATTTCCTTCCGATTGGTTTGCGTATGTTGGTAAATGCCAGTCAGCCATAAATCGCCAGGCGCATTCATGCTCATCACAGCCGATTTGCATTTAGCCACACCCACAAAACTCCACGCACACAGAGATCGAAAATGATTAAATAACAACTAAATAAATAACAGAGAAAGAGCTTCCAGTAATGCAGCTCGGCCACTGCGGCGTGCCTGCTACCGTAGATACGCAGTAACTCTTCCTCCTGATATACAGTCCCTCTAGGATTTTTGTGATCGCACAAATCAAGCAAACGCCACAATATTCGGAGGAGCTGGCACGTTCGCCCAAAGCCCTCTTCGATTCACGCGCGTCAAACATGAGTACAGCACAAAAAAAAACTCCACAAGTCGCATCGCAAATGTTTGAAAAACCAAGTTACTTACTGAAATGACATGCAGTCATAAGCCTGAGTGCTCTTACTTTATTACATTATATACACATTGTATGAATTCACATATGTGTGTCCTTATAATATTAAAACCTCACAAACGAAGACACAGAGTTGGCATTTTGTAAAAATTTGTGAAAATGTACTTCTCCTTGAGGAATAAGGAATGAATCCGTAGCTTGCAGTGACCCGTAATCGGATTCTGACCGGAGTGCGGAAACTCTTTAATATTCCACCTCGTGAGCTTATGGAATTTTAATTAAGTCAGAGTTGAGTCGTATCTTAACGTCCTCCACAGTGTCCCCGAGGACGGACAGAGAATTAACAAGCCATCAAACTGCCTCCCGTGATGTGTTTAAGTCTCAGCTTTGCATTTGCAGTTTTTTCTGCTTCCATTGTCACGTTTTCAAAAATATTAAGCGCTGTATAAATCTGCAGTGGTTCGATTTTCTTTATGAAGTAGATTACCCTTTCTTTATGAATATGTGCAGGGAGTGTACACGCAGACGTAGATTGCCTATTGTTAAACGCACTATACAAATAAAATGGAAGTGAATTCATTGCACTGGTTAGTCGAGGCAGAAAATAATGCTGCGTTCGAAGTGAGGACTCCGGAGTTATGCCGTTTTCGGCAACAAAACGGAGGAAAAAACATGGACGTCTCCATGTTTGTGTTTTGTTCGCAGCAAAATACTTTCCTCTGCAAATCAGCAAGCTGTAGAGTCAATGTAATAGATTTAACAAGCAAATATATCGGCGTTGATCGATCTAAAGCTAATACTCGTGTATGTACAATACCGTATAACTCATTTAAAGTTAAGAAGTGCCGGTGTGTTTACTGTTGATGCTGTGAGCGGCCATCTTGATTCGACCTCATGGTTGAGGAGTCTGCCATAAGTTCCCGAGTAGGACTTTTGAGTTTTCTTTGTTGTATTTCTAGTCACAAGTTTAAAAATTCCGAGTCACGACCTTTTATTCGGATGTAACACAAATCTCAAGAAAAATCTCAACACAAGTTTCTCCTTACGCCATCCAGGTGTGATACTCTGGTGTGTCCCAAATTATTATTTTTTTTTAGTTCCCAAGACGATTAAGTCCATTCTTAGTAAAGTACCAGTCCGATTTTCACCTAAAAGGATGTCATAATGTGCGGGTGACATTTATTTATTTTCTGTAATTATCTATCGCCAGTTTATTGGCTTATCTCTGAAGTAGTAGTGCCAAAAACAGCATCTGTTTGATGAATAATAACTAGCTGGCTACCTAGGGTTTACTAATAATGTAGCTGCATAATCAGGTGGCGCAATCCATGACCTTGCGCTGTTTATTGTGTCCTCGGATGCGTGCGACGCTTCTGTCAAATTTGGCCGAACTGAAGGCCTGGTTCATGCTTTTCTTACCGTTCTCAACACGCTCTCTGCTCGAACACGACTATATGACCTACGTTCTTTCTCACGGCTATTCTTTATTCTTTAAGAACCGATGTCTTGTCTTTTGCGTGATTGTTGAAAGCACATGAAGCGCGATCAGATGAGCAAATCTTGCACAAAATGTAAGATGATGGCGTAAGTAAGGTTCTTATCACATAATCCAAGCAGGCAATCATTTAATTAGGAAACATCTGTCAGCTAAATGTAAACATTTTCTTTGCGTTTTCGTCAGTATTGCCTAATATTTTTTGTCTTTGCTTCCGAAGTGTCGCTTTGATCAGATCATATCAGATCAGATCACATCCAAATCCGACCCTGCTGCCGACGTTCCAGTAACACAAATTGTGTGTGTGTGTGTGTGTGTGTGTGTGTGTGTGTGTGTGTGTGTGTATATATATATATATATATATATATATATATATATATATATATATATATATATATATATATAGTTATCAACAGATAATGTTTACATTCATTTTATTACACCATGGATTAGTCTCCTCTATTGTGCAAGCTTTCGAGGCTTGCATCATGTTGCATTCTTCACGTTCCCACTCCCACGTCTGAAGCGGTGTGTGATTTGTCGACAGCGCACGTGTTTGGACATGCCAGTCCTGTACGCTCTGCTTGTGTAACCGCACTTAATCGGAGCGTTTTTGGGGTTTTGCGGATAGAAGTAAACTTCCCTCTTGGAGATGTTGGAAGATTGCGTCCGTTTGTCAGTGTCCGGGATTCGAGTCCGAAGCCTGACTCCGTAACCGTGGGAGAGTGAGGCGTCCCGGGGACTGCTTGACCTTTGGATGACCTTTAGATGCGATGTTTGCGAAGCTCTCGACAGAGCCTAGATTACACCAGAGACCATTTGCCTTTTTTTTTTTTTTCTTTTTTTTTTCTTTGCTCAGCTTTTTTTTTTTCAGTAACTGCTACACTTAAAAATGGATTCTGAGCATTAATATTTCTAGAAAATGTTTAAAAAAAAAAAAAAGAAAGAAACATAGCAATTATTGATGGCTTTTCAAAGAAAATAAAACTCGCTTATCAGCGACTTTCCTGAAACACAGGCAGGGTGGTTCCTCGCTCGGTTCCTTCCTGTCGTTAGCCATTTCTCTGCCCAAGCGGCCGGCTGAGATCTGACAACGACCAAAACCCGATAATTAGGTTTACTTCCTTTGACTAGACTTTCATCTCACACGAAGGCTCTGTGTTGAAGAGCGAATGATAATTCACAGCTTCTCTACAGCACCACGGCGTGACTCCATGAGTGAGTGATGCTCAGATGTGTCATATCCCTTCTTCCTCTTTCTGCTGAAATTAAAAGCAGCAAACTCAACCGTGGCGCAGACCTGTGAAATTCCAAGCATTTCTTTCTCCGAGGCCGCTTTTCCCTCGAGATCTGTGAAAGTACGAGCCCCGTTTTGGCCGACAGCATGAGAACACTCAAAGCCAAACAGATCCCGGACACCGAGCTGTCTCACCGAGCTGTCTCACCAAACCACAGGCTGTGCTGACTTGTTCAGTTGGCACTCTGAAGCCCGTGAGCTTTATCTGCTTAACTACTTGGACGGCATCCGTGACTTCAGTCCAGCTTCTTTAGTTTGTCTCAGCAAAGTTCTGTGTAGAACCCTACATCCTTTTTTCTCTGTTTTACAAAGCTAGACTTCTTAACCATTCACAAAAGACATAGGAAATGATGCCGCATACTACTCAGACGCTCGTGGTTTCGGGTGTAGCCCGTGACTCTGTGCTTTCTCTGGCTGGAACCCTTAGATGACATCATCTCTTTGCCTCGATGCCGGATCAGAGAAACGGAGTTACTGTTACCTCACCAATGTTGAGTTGATAAGAGCGTGTCCTGGAGTGCTTTATTGTTTTTTTTTTTTTTATACCACAGAAAATTGTCAGTGATCTTTTATTAATTAAAGAGCAACACAACACACAGCACTCTGTATCCGATTACAGTTGGAACGTCCGTGAAACAGATCAATTCCTGTTATGTTGTAGCGGCTATAAACAGTCATTCCTTCTCCGACTTCTGTTCCCCCCCCCCCCCCCTCTCTTTCTTGAAGTTAATAATATGAAAACTATAATGAGAAACCGCAACGCGTCCTGAATACTTCCCCATGTTGTTGGTGTCACACCGGCGCCGACACCGGAGACTCCTTCCGCAAACGTTTATCAACAAAAAAAAAACAAAACGTCACCACGTCGACAGTTATACGCTTTAATTTGTTAAACAACAACACGTTTTTAATACGTATTAAAACAGTCAGTCCAGGATTTCACGAGTTCGCGATCGCGGAAATGAACGCAAAATCAAGCGAACCCGGAGGAGCTTACAATTTTTCAAAATTACCGCAGATTTTCCGCAGATTTGGGCCGGGAGGCGTCGTGTGACGTCGTCACAACGCGCGTTCGGCGCAAAACTATTTCATGCGATTGCGATTTCGCCATTTGAAGTAGTTTTCCGCAAAAAAGCCGTAGCAAAGTCAAGCATTTTTGGCCGCAACGATCACAAAACGACTCCGCGAAATCCCGTACGGATTTCTAATACTATTACGTATTAGATCATTAATATGATTGATGCGCTCGAGGTTTATATTTATATTAATACAAACCTACCGTTCATGTTACAGCTGGAACTACCTGTGCTGCTGTTATACCAAAATAATGCATCGGATTTGAGAATTCGATAAAATGACTGTATAAAAGTCTGTATTGTTTAAGTTGGAATTGATCGATACAAGGTTTAGGGGTGTCGAGTGTCGAAATAAAGTTCACTACACTTTTAATAAACCGCACTAAAGTTTAACGAAATCAGAGGATATATCCGTAAAGACATATGGACGGAGACGAAAGTGTGTGGATGTGTTGAGCGGGTGGTGCGCCCTGCCTCGGGAGGAAACTTCAGCTTTTCCTTCCTGTCCACACTTATCCCCTCCCCCGCGTCACGTCTCCCGCTTACTTCAGCGCTAGATTGCCAGGAACGAGAGTCTGTCCAAGATGTACATGTTTTACATCTTCTGAACTGAACTGGTTTTAGTTTATTTAAACAGTTTATTTAACCATTCTTTAAAAGCAAGTGTTGACACAGTGCTTGGAGTTTCAGTGTAGATTAGTCAGGTGTTAAACGTCTTACACACACACACACACACACACACAGTCAGGAGGAGGAGGAGTGGTGATAGCCAGACCGTTGGCCGACATGTCGGTGTGATCCCCTCCTTCAGCTTCCTGTCCTCCCACCACACCGCTCTAACGTGGAGGCGATAAAAGATTTACTGCCGGTGATTTTCCGCTAAGGGGGCAGACAAATCCCTTGTATTTATTTGTATGTAAATTCACTTCAAGCACAATAACAACGAGAGTAACATGAAAAATAACCCCCAAAAACAATCCTACTATTATATATAATGACATAATCACAGCGCTGTTGAATTCTGGATCCTGATTGGTCAGCAGCCCGGACAGTAGTGCAGCTGCAGATCACAGGTTTATATTAATGCGCTCGTTCTAATACGTTAACATTTCTGTTGTCATTTAACAAAGAAAACGGTGTAATCGTTGATGGATTTTGTAGTTTTTAGTTTTAACCCGCTTCCCGCGGTTTCTCGGTAGCATGACGAGCTGCGTATTTGTCTTTAATTAACTTCATGACAGAGAGAAATCAGAGGCCGGTGACAGAACGACTGTTTATAGCTGCTATAACGTAAGTAATAACACAAACTAACGCGGTGTGTGGACGTTCCAAAACATTAAACGTAACTCTACACGGATTTTAAAAAAAGAATAAACTGTTGTCATTCATTAATAAAGTTAGAAATCGTTAGTGTCGGCAAATTGCTGTTGTGTAAGAGGAATGAAACACTTCAGGACGTGCCGTAGGAGGAAAATAACAGTAACCTCCGCTTCATCACACCAACCTGTCATTGATTGTTTTCCTGTAACAGCATGCTGTGTGTGTTTTGTTCTTTATATAATAACTGTCTTTTCCTCTGTTATAATAAAGTTTATATATATATATATATATTATATATATACATACATACATACATACATACATACAGTTGAGGTCATAAGTTTACATACGCCTTGAAGAATCTGCAAAATGTTAATAATTAATACAAAAATGAAGAGTTCTGCCTTGAATAAGCTATTTCACATAACAGATGTTTACATACAGTCCACAAGACACAATAATAACTGATTATTAATACCGTGTGTTGTTACCTGGATGATCAACGACCTGAGCAGTTAAACCGCCCACTGTTCTTCAGAAAAATCCTCCAGGTCCGGAACATTCTTTGCTTTTCCAGCATCTTCTGCATATTTGACCTCAACAGCGGCTATATGACGTTTGAGCTCCATCTTTTCACACCGAGGACGACTGAGGGACTCGTACACGACTATTACAAAAGGTGCAAACGTTCACTGATGCTCAACAAGGCGACACGATACATTAAGAGCCGGGGGGGGTGTAAACTTTTGAACAGGATGATCGGTGTAAATTGTTATGATTTTGTTTAAAGATCTTTTTTTTTTCTTTTTTTTTTCCGTTTACTACTGCCCTTCAGAAGCTACATAAGATATCTACATGTTTCCCAGGTCTGTGCTGATATGTAAAAGCAGCTCACGGGATTGTACACACTGTAACCATAACGACGCATAACGGTACTCGCTAATCAGCGAGCACGTCTAGTCTAGATTTATTTATTCATCCCAAACAGTTTCTTTGTGTCCTACATGTTGTAAATCTCCTTATATTCGCTCACTAACAACACTCGCGTTCTACAGACATCCAGTTCTCCACGTTGGGTTTTGTTCTCGCTCGCTTTTCCCGAACAGCGTCCTGATTGGTCAGGTCACGAAGCACTTGATGTCACATGAGACTGTGTCAACTGTGTCTTTTTGAACTGTTGAGTCACAGAGCAGCGCAGCACATTCGGAGGAAAACCGCCGTCTGCCCACTTCCTCATACATGACCTCACAGACTCCTACGGTTGGTCAGTGTTACTGTGATTGACAGGGCAGAGACAGTACGCCCCTCCCACTCAGAGAGCAGTGGCAGTTTCAGGATCTCCTGAAGAGAAGGTAATCATGCTGTGAGGGAGGGAAAAAAAAACGCTCTCCCTTAGGGTTCACACCATGTGCACAATGAATCATAATCACATGGACGCTTTTTGTGTTTACATCAGCAAATATTAAATCGCTGGTGTCAGCTCCAAAATTATTGGCACCCCTGGTAAAACTGGGTTTTAAAAAAGTTGAGTAGCTTCTGCTTACAATTACATCTGGCCTTTTGAAGTAAATTTATTCTAAGAATATAAATTTTGATCTGAACATATTTGCGATTTTGGTGATTAATAATATCTGCCTATTTTAAGGTAAAAACGATTCACACACACTCACGTTACATTATATATGCACTTTATTATCCGAAAACAAAGATTTACTTTCCCCACTAACCGAAATCCTTTACGTTTCAAAATGATTGAGACACGGACGTGATAAAGAACAGTATTTGTTAGACACTGGATTCAGCAGTGCTTATTCACTGTCCACTATCTTAGCCAAGTTGTGTTGTTAGCTAAGTTTATCTGATTCATGTTCTTCTTAACACTGACAGTGTCTCTGACCCACGGTTCACCCTGAACACGCATGGTGAGTGTGGTTCTTGTGCTGAGGGGTGTAGAGGCACTTTGCTGCGTCTGTCGTGATACACACTGGATATAAAGTCAGTCGGCTATCGGTAATTCAATCCGAGGAACAGCTCTGTGCTGAAATTACAGCGGGGCGTGCTAATGGCTCGCTAACGTAATAGCTGCTGAGTGAAAATGTGCCAAATGCAGCGTGCTCTCTTGTTACAGATATGAATGTGTGTGTGTGTGTGTGTGTGTTTTGTTTCTGCATATTTACTGCGGTTTTTATTAAAGTTTAAAAAAAAAAACAAAGTCAATCAGTCATGGTTTAGGCGAGTTTAGAACATAAGGGATGGATGGATGGTATGGATGGATGGATGGGATGGATGGATGGATGGTATGGATGGATGGATGGATGGATGGATGTTTACAGCTATCTAATTAGTTTAAAAATATGATTTATAATGTATTTTCTTGCCCGAGGTAGTATGTGAATAATAGTTACAGTGCTACACCATGGGTCCATATTGTTTAACCTACAGAACTTTAAAAATGTCTCTTCTTTAAGTAAAGAAAGTCACAATAGAGCATCATTTTATTAATTTATTATGAACATGAATCTTGCACATGCCTTTTTAGATTATTTATTTTGAGATTTATGCCCCTCCCACAATGAATCTGAATCCTAAATGCCATTCGTATTTATTATAATATAGTTTTAAAATAATTCTGCTATATACAAAATTTTAATCATTTTACTTCTTAATATGCTGATTTAAATATTATATATTGTTAGTAGTAGTAGTAAAAATACTAATGGTATCTAAGCAGTGAAATCTGTCTATTGTTTAAAAAAAAAAAAAAAAAAAAAAAGTCTGTTATATATTGAAATTGTATGGAAGCCTGACGTTTACACTCCTAACTGTGGTGAACCATTTAACGGTCTTTTTTTGCTGACTTTATGCCTCTTTAATAAATTAAGCAATGCAGTAAATTTACATTTACATTCACGGCATTTGGCAGACGCCCCCTTATCGAGAGCGACTTACAGAAGTGCTTTGAGTCTCTATCAATAAATCCATATTGATACGGGTTCACTAAGTCACGGACTAAGAATACCATCAGTCTAAAAACTCTGTTTGGGAGGTAAGATGGTAAGAAAAGCACACAGACAACACAATTTGTATTTATTTATTTATTTGACACGCTAATTTAAGTACTTCAGGAAGCGGTAGGTGTTCAGACGTAGTTTGAAGACCGCCAGTGACTCAGCTGTTCAGACATTTAGGGGAAGTTCATTCCACCACCTAGGTGGTGTTGTAATATAGTGTAACGTTTCACATCCACAGCATGTTTATCATCCTAATCACATCAGGAAGTGAAACTTCATTTTTGCCTTCCAGACTGTAGAATACCTTGACACACTGACACGTCATGTAACACATTCATTATTCCTTATGTAATTTATTCGATATCATTCACCTTTCTAAAATGCGCATCGCCGACGTTGCACTCGTCCGCCATGTTTGCAGGTTGAATTCAGCGAAGCAAACCGTCACAAAACTCCTCCTCCCTGCCCCGTGCAAGGAGTTGTGGGTAACATAGTAGACCACCCGGGTACCTTTGGGATACTCATTTCAACGTACTACGATTTGGGACACTAGTTCTCATCTCGGATGCTATTTGGGACGGATAGTAGGCGAATTGGGACGCAGCACAAATATATAAAGCATAATGCTGGAATAGGTTACTGCACAATAAAGTAAATAAGGTGCTATGGTGTACTTTTATGAGTCTCATGAGTGGTTATGTTTTATATTGTGTTTAATAACACACGGCTGATGGATAAATTTGGTCTCATTACAGTACGATGCAGTGATTTGATTGACTGATTAATCACAGCCACACTAAATCAGCTCGGATAATTACAGTTAGGTTTAATAAACACTGAATAGTTTAGTAGTTACAGGATCAGTATATCTTCTATATATATATCCACAGAGACCTCCATAAAGATGAGCTTAGCTTCAGCGTGTGTTTCTAAACACATCAGTGAGGTTTATTTCTCTCTCCCTCATGCAGCTGGTGACTCGACTGTCTGGAAAGCGTCACTCAAAAGCCTGCGTCACATTTTTTTAGTTTAATGGCTTTAAACGAGGTCGTAAAAAGGACATGTGTTAGACTGAAAACTTTAGGCTTATCTAATCAGACGGAGCACCATGTGCTCCATTTGTGTCATCTTTGTGTGTGTGTGTGTGTGTGTGTGTGGAGCCGTAATGGAAGCAGAGCTTCTTTTTAGTCGAGCGGCGGTTGACCACAGGTTGATGGAGGCTCACCACACCCGCTCTCGGAGGAACTGAGCGCTTCTCACAGCTTTGCGGAGTTTGTTTGCAGTCGCTGCAGAGAGGCGTGATGTAGAAGATTTTAACACGATGTACACGGCTTTCGCTCCTCACACTCGGGCTGGGTGCTATAGGATAATGTTAATAGATGCTGTTCAGATGATGTAATCAGTTATCAACCACGTCTAACACATCACCGACAGATGATGTTCGCTCGTTTATGAAGGAAAACGGATGGAAAGAGGCGTAATTTACTACTCTGACATAATGTGTAAGGAAAACATAAAACACTTATGGATGTGCTGTTGTCATACAGTGGGGGGAAAAAAGTATTTGATCCCCTGCTGATTTTGTACGTTTGCCCACTGACAAAGAAATGATCAGTCTATAATTTTAATGGTAGGTTTATTTTAACAGTGAGAGACAGAATAACAACAAAAAAATCCAGAAAAACGCATTTCAAAAAAGTTATAAATTGATTTGCATTGTAATGAGTGAAATAAGTATTTGACCCCTTCGACTTAGTACTTGGTGGCAAAACCCTTGTTGGCAATCACAGAGGTCAGACGTTTCTTGTAGTTGGCCACCAGGTTTGCACACATCTCAGGAGGGATTTTGTCCCACTCCGCTTTGCAGATCCTCTCCAAGTCATTAAGGTCATTTTCAATACCCTGGCTGAGGGAAGGAGGTTCTCACCCAAGATTTGACAGTACATGGCCCCGTCCACCGTCCCTTTGATGCGGTGCAGTTGTCCTGTCCCCTTAGCAGAAAAACACCCCCAAAGCATAATGTTCCCACCTCCATGTTTGACGGTATGGATGGTGTTATGACTTGGGGTCATAGGCAGCATTCCTCCTCCTCCAAACATGGTGAGTTGAGTTGATGCCAGAGAGATCTGACCACACCTGACCACAACACTTTCACCCAGTTCTCCTCTGAATCATTCAGGCAAACTTCAGACGGGCCTGTACATGTGCTTTCTTGAGCAGGGGGACCTTGCGGGCACTACAGGATTTCAGTCCTTCACGGCGTAGTGTGTTACCAGTTGTTTTCTTGGTGACTATGGTCCCAGCTGCCTTGAGATCATTAACAAGATCCTCCCGTGTAGTTCTGGGCTGATTCCTCACCGTTCTCATGATCACTGAAACTCCACGAGGTGAGGTCTTGCATGGAGCCCCAGACCGAGGGAGACTGACAGTTTCTTCGATTTGTGAATAATCACACTAACTGTTGTCACCTTCTCACCAAGCTGCTTGGCGATGGTCTTGTAGCCCATTCCAGCCTTGTGTAGGTCTACAATCTTGTCCTTGACATCCTTGGACAGCTCTTTGGTCTTGGCCATGGTGGAGAGTTTGGAATCTGATTGATTGATTGCTTCTGTGGACAGGTGTCTTTTTACAGGTAACAAACTGAGATTAGGAGCACTCCCTTTAAGAGAGTGCTCCTAATCTCAGCTCATTACCTGTGTAAAAGACACAGGAATCTTGCTGATTGATAGGGGATCAAATACTTATTTCCCTCATTAAAATGCAAATCAATTTATAACTTTTTTGAAATGTGTTTTTCTGGATTTTTTTTGTTGTTATTCTGTCTCTCACTGTTAAAATACACCTACCATTAAAATTATAGACTGATCATTTCTTTGTCAGTGGGCAAACGTACAAAATCAGCAGGGGATCAAATACTTTTCCCCCCCACGGTATATCACATCTGCTCTCCGGACCTGCCTGATCCATCCCGATGCCCTACTTCTGGTTGGAGATCTCATCAATTGGAAGTCACATGCTGCTGCTGAGGATGGCCCCACACGGTGCAGCCTAAAGATTACTGAGGATGGTACCACTTAAAAACCATAAAGATGGCTTTGTACCTCAATTCATATGAACAGTTATGCTATGATAGCTTTAGGACTGCAATCACTACAAACAGTTTTGCACTCAAGTCTCCATCAGTGAACAGTGGAGAAGTTCAACAAAACAGACTTCATATAAAATCTGTAATGAATTTTCCTGGTTACACAACTGCACTATTTGACCGTGTAGTACTGGTACATTTACAGAAGGGATTTATTTATTTATAATCGCACTATCCGTTGTTACCCAGATGAGGATGGGTTCCCTTTTGAGTCTGGTTCCTCTCAAGGTTTCTTCCTCATATCGTCTCAGGGAGTTTTTCCTCACCACCGTCGCCTCTGGCTCGCTCATTATGGATATTCATACATTTAAAATCTATGTCCTGAATTTATATATTTATGTAAAGCTGCTTTGGGACAATGTCCATTGTTAAAAGCGCTATACAAATAAAACTGAACTGAATTGATTTGAATGAATGAAAACGTTTTCCTCTCACGTGTGATTTTCAGGCGCAGGATAAGAGGAAGGCGCTGGAGGAGACCAAAGCATACGCGACCCAGTCTCTGGCCAGCGTCGCTTACCAGATCAACGCCTTAGCCAACAATGTCCTACAGCTGCTGGACATCCAGGCCTCGCAGCTCCGCCGCATGGAGTCCTCCATCAACCACATCTCACAGGTCACTCTCACACACAAGAGTACACACACAGCTCTGTCTGTTCCATTCTCTCACCATGCAGTCACACATCAAGTAACGAGTCTGGATCATGCTTAATATAGTTCTATTGCTTCTAATAAAGCTAAAGTTAACATTAGCTGTTTGTTTTTGTTCAAATTTTGGGATATCGCATAAAAAAAGAAAATGCTGGATGGAATCACCGGATGTGAATAAAATCTCTAAAATGTGCATAAAAAAACGTAATCTCAATTGAGGCTGGTCATTTTTTTTTTTTTATTCGATAAGAATAAGACGGTGAAACACATTCACCGAATAAATTCAGACGCAGCCCATGTGCCTTTTCTAGCAGTTAAACCGTCATGACTTTACCTCAGCTAAGTCATGGCAGAGAGCGAGAGGTTTCAATAACCTCCCAGAACGTGTCTCGCACGATTCCGTTCCCGAATATCAGATCGCAGGATCACGTGAGGTTTGTGAGAGCGGTTCGTCTGCGCGCTCTGAAGCACAAGTCATACACTGCATTGTAAAAAAAGAGCCACAATGTCTTCAACAGCTTCCACTCCTACTGATACTTTGCGCCATTTTCCCAGGAAGTGACGATTTTGTGCTCTTGAACACATGGGATGGAAACGGTGCTGTATTTCGCTAACGTTTTATGCGATAGTCCCAACTCGGCTGGAAACATAGCTAATAAATTTATTAGATCAGATGGATGGGATGGATAGATGGTAGAGCTGGGCACTAATACACGACAGACCGTGCTGTTACACAACGATTATGACCGTATAACAGCACAGCGTGGAGTGTTTTATGTTTTATTCCGCTTATACCACAGCGATTTGCCAGCAGTTAGAATGTTTCATTTATTGACGTAAGTAAAGTCGCACATTTTAACACTGGCTTCCTGTTATCGCTTGCGTTATAGCGTCGCTCCCTCACCCCCTTCTGCTTTTCTCTCTCTAGACGTTAATGGGACAAACAAAACCAAAAAAAAAAAAAAAAAAAAAACGCAGCTTGTCATGTTACCAAGAAACCAGAATGCGTTACAAAGACTCATAAACTCTTCGAACAAAAAAACATCACGAGCGTCCGCCGTACAAGTCCCTGTGAGCGAGCTGTTACCATAGAAACAATAACGTATCAGAGCGAGCGCGGTAATATTAACCCCATTTCCATAAAAGTTGGGATTTCATCTAAAATGCAATAAAAACAAAAATCTGTGATTTGTCAAGTCTCTTGAAACTTTGAATATCTTTTCTTTGTACTTTTGTCAGTTAATTAAAGTTTTCTCCGACTTAACTTGATTGTATTTTGTAAATATAAACAAATGTAAAATTTGATGCCTTCAACACACTCAAAAAAAAGTTGGGACAGAGGCATGTTTACCGCTGTGTTACATCACCCTTCCTTTTAATGACACTTTTTAATGGTTCGGGAACTGAGGATACTAATTGTTGCAGGTTTGCAAGTGGAATCTTTGCCCATTCTTGCTTGATACAAGACTTCAGCTGCTCAACAGTCCTTGATGATCCATAGGAGACAGATCTGGACTATATATGGGCTTATGCCTCTCTAAAATCCCAATATACGCCTACACGTCAATGGTACCTTCACACACGTGCAAGTCACCCATGCCGTGGGCACTGATGCACCCCCATACCATCACAGATCTTAGCTTTTGCACCTTTCGCTTATGACAGTCTGGTCGTCTTTTTCATCTTCGGTACGGAGAACTCGACGTCCGTTTTTCCCCGAAAACAAGCTGAAACGTGGACTCATCTGACCACAGCACACGTTCCCACTGCCTTTCAGTCCATCTGAGATGAGCTCAGGCCCAGAGAACTCGCCGGCGTTTCTGCATAGAGTTGATGTGTGGCTTCCTCCTTGCGTAATAGAGTTTCGGGTCGCGTTTCTGGATGCAGCGGCGGACTGTGTTAAGTCACAACTGTTTTCCGAAGTACTCCCGAGCCCATGTGGTTATATTTATCACAGCAGCATGAGGATTTCTCAGGCAATGATGCCTGAGGGCTCGAAGGTCACACACATTCAACAGCGGTTTCCGGCCTCGCCCTTTACACAATGAGATTTCAACGGATTCCCTGAATCTTTTCATAATATTATGCACTGTAGGTGGTGAAAGACCTAAATTCTTTTTAAACTGACTGACAATTCTCTCACGAAGTTTGGCACTAAGTGGTGAGCCACGACCCATCCTTGCTAAGACTGGGCTTTTGGTGGATGCTCCTTTTATGCCCAACCCTGATCCCCTCCCCTGTTACCAATTAACCTGATCCTCCAAAATGGTGTTACTTGAATATTCTATAAACTTATTTTGCCTCTGTCCCAACTTTTTTTTTTTTTTTTTGAGAGTGTTGAAGGCATCAAATTCTAAATTCGTTTATATTTACAAAATACAGTTAAGTTGGTCCGTGAAAACACTGAATATCTTTTCTTTGTACTTTTGTCAGTTAATTAAAGTTTCAAGAGACTTGACAAATCACAGACTTTTCTGGAAATGGGTTTAGTATAATCCTGTTGTTCACGTTACACTGTCCAAGTCATAACGTAATGAAATTAATCCGATGTCTCTACATTTATAGTGGTGTGTGTGTGTGTGTGTGAGAGAGTGTGAGAGAGAGATCTTAACTCTGTACTGTGTTACAGCATGTGTATTAGTCACTATGAGTGGAAAACAGAAGTTGGAGAAGGTTGTGTGTGTGTGTGTGTGTGTGTGTGTGTGTGTGTGTGTGTGTGTGTGTGTGGAGATCGTGAAGCCGCTACCTAGAGCTCTGTCTCTGTATGAAGAGGCTGTTAATAGACTATGAACAGACACTGTTTTGTCTGGCCAGCTGGAGCCTCAGCAGAGAGAGAGACTGTGTGTTCCCCTCTTTCTGATTGTGTGTGTGTGTGTGTGTGTGTGTGTGTGTGTGTGTGTGTGTGTGTGTGTGTGTGTGTGTGTGTGTGTGTGTGTGTGATTACTCGATTAATGTTCTTCAAGCTCTGATGCGTGTGAAAGCTCTGTGCAGTTCATAAAAAAGAAGCAGCAATTCTTTCTTCACCTGATTCGAAAGGAGTTTCAAACATTTCATACATGCGCTCACTGGCCACTTTAATAGGAACACGCGTACCCCCGCTCGTTCACGCAGGTCCACGTCACACGGATGTTAAAGTTACGGCTTTATCTCCGACCGTTCCATGCAGTTCTGTACGAGCGAAAGCGCTGACATTGGAGACTCCTTCCATATTTCAGTGTGTAATGGTTGCTGTGCTTTGTGTGTTTTAATCATTTGTTTCTCTGTGAAGAACGTATCTTGCTCAGACACAGCAGCCGTCTTTAACTGAGTGTCATGTGACCTGGGTTTAATCGAGCTGACCATCATACTGCACATGAATATAAAGGTCTTTCACTCTCTCTTTCTGCAGCATCTGAGAGAAAGGCAGGTAGTTAGAAAGGCATCACTCTGCATTGTGTGGTCGGTGATGAAACAGCAGCAGTTACTGTTACTGCACTGAACAGTCGGCCATTACGGCTCCATTCTCCTAGTCTACGTTATAGTTCATCTGGCTGATTAATTAAAGGAAACCAGACGCCTGCACTATCTGGTTGGTATCCTGGATTCCAACACAATGACGAATATTTTACCCCCGGCACAAACTCCAACCCCTCCCCCCCCTCACATATACACACACACACACACACACACACACACACACACTCACTTCTGCTGTGTGGATGAGTTTGTTCCGAACAGGAAATGGAGCAGGAGTGTTAGAGCACAGAAGCCCTCCTCCCTTCCCCCTCCTCCCTCCTCCGCTTCCTGATGATGGAGCACGGCTCGAGTTGCTGTATACAGCGTCACGGAGAGAGACGTTACAGCACGAGATACCGAGATATCAAGCACATCCACCAAACAATCTCATAAAGGCAACAAAAAAAATCTGATTTTTGCAACTATAAGCACTTAAGTAATTTGATAATAGGGAAACTCTGAGTCTATAAGAGTCAATAATCAGATTTCGTCCTAAATCAGACTGTTGAACACTTTTGTAACTCACTAATAAACTCACCAGAGATGAATCCTACCATCAAGACTTTGTATGCACTCTCGAAAAGAAAGGTTCCAGTTAGAACCCGAAAGGGTTTTTCAGCCTGACGCCATAGGAGAACGCTTTTAAGTTGCACAAAGAACCTTTTACTATCAAGTTCTGTATAGAGCCATCTATTCACTGGTGCTTTAAAGAACCCACAGATCGTTCTTCACAGAAGTGCCACAGGGAACCATGTTGTTATAAGTTTTCTAAAAGAAAACTTAGTTAGTGCTTTAAGGAACCAAAGTAAGGTTCTTAAGAGTGACGCCAGGAGAACCTACTCACAAATCCAGTCCCACAAAGAACTTCATAGGGTTCACTTTAATCTGTTAAGGGATGATAACTTGAAGAACCAATACACTGCTCTGAAGAACCTATAAAGAACCATCAAGAACTTCTTTAATCTCCAAAGAACCATATACAATGAAGAAATGGTTCATGATGAAGAAGAAGAAGAAGGTTCAGTGGTGCTGTAAAGAACCATTGAAGAACCTTTATTTTTAAGAGTCTGGCTTAGATTCTGTCTTTATTTTGTTCCAGAGATAGAGATGAGAGTGAATATACTCTTTCTTTGCTACCAAGAAAGAATTGTGTGTGATTACAGCAGGGTTGTCACTGTAACCTGTTTCCATTGATTGCGCAAGTGTCATATCCTTACGCCCCCCCGTTCTCTTTCTTGTCTATGACTCACGTCGTGTCCCGCCTCGCGTCGGCCGCCGTGATCGCTCGTGATTGGTGGAAACAGAAAAGCAAGAAGCAGATGAGAAGCTGGCAAGGAAGCGCACGGTGAAAGTAGTTTTGTTTCAACATATTTTAGTCAACACTTTTCAGAACGATTTAGTTCTTCCATTCTGTAATAAATAAATGCCTCACAAGTGCCGTTATAGGTAAATGATCAACAACCCCCGAAGTGCATAACATGCCACGAATTGCACCTCGATTCAAAGCGTAAAGTGAATGTGTGTGTGTGTCTCAGTGCTCAGTGCTCGCAGAACCGAACTGCTCTCCCTTGCAGCAGTTCCTCTGCACGCTTGCTTCACTGCTCTATGGTCTTTGTGTGCACGAAATTCACACCACCTTGTGCTCATTTCTAAATAAATGAGAACACTATCGGACTCATGCCCGATACAAGTATCAGTATCGGTGAATTTTTCATTTATACGCTTGTGGAAGTTGCTCTATGTGGCAGACAGAAGCCCAAACCAAACCAGACTCAGAGCCCCATGTTGGCGATCATCCATCTTCCCTGCCCTCAATCTGCTCCATGGTTTTGCTTTGTAGCGGATGTGAGGCTTCAGTCCCTCTGGAAGCACTGCTACCGTCTTCCTCCTGCACAGACTGATGTTAATTAGAGCAGATAGACACTGTAGAGTGCTGCTTTTTTAAAATTACTCTACATATAACTTCTTTCCCATCATCACCAGGCACGAGGGATAAAGTGCGCGGGTGTGTTGGCGTTCCCGTGAATCAATCGCGTTGCCGTGCCGAGCGTACCGGCTTTAGACGATCGCTAATTAACGTGTTCTGGACTGACTGATGATCAACAGATGTCGGCGTGTCCACGTGTAAATCTTTCTCCAATCCCATCTTTCCGACTCCTTCATTAGTACCAGTGCTTCGTCAATACGAGATCTTTGTGCTAACCCTACAGTAGCTAGATCTATCCTGGCTTCTTGCTAATGTCTCTCATGGCAATGAACGTGCTCTTTAAAATATAAAACTGCATGCTCAGTCCTGACGCACACCTCCATGCCGCGTCCCCATAACGGCAGAATGGCCTTGAGTCATGCACCTGGTGTTATTTGTCGACCACTGTTGGATTTTGGATGGGACGGATGTGTGTTTTGTTCGTGTGCCACGTTTAGAACCGTGTGAAGTGTGTGTCTTTGTTGTTGCGAGGGTGTTTTCACACTAAAAGTGTTGAAGGAGGAGTAGGCTACCAGTAACTGTCAGTAACCACAAACATCTGGTCATACTTTCCCGGGTCTAAAATAATCATGTAATCATCTGCGGCTTTCGCTCTGTTATTAAACGATGCTGCTCGATTGGGTGACTTGCAGTGCCACATAGATACACACACGTGTGCGCACATGCAAGTGTGAATGAGTACACGTTTGCATGTGTGGATGCGTCTGAGTGTAGTGTTGCTTGGTTATGCTTTGTGTGGGTGTGTTTGTGCACGGTTGATAGTTTAGCAGATGCCACACTGAGAAAACTGCTGAAGCTTGCTCATTTCCTGTTTGAAGCAGTTGTCAAGGGTAATCCTCATCTTTGTAAACACACACACACACACACACACACACACACACACATACGGTATTTACAGAGATGAGTGACATAGGAGAAAAGCAGTGGCTATTCTATTGTTTTGGTGGCATTTATTTATTTATGTTGCTTCAAGCTTCACTGCGAATCAATCCAAAGCTCTTCTGACTGAACCATTTCCATCCTGATGGGCGTGGTCTCTTCCAGGATGACTCCGCCCCTATCCCAGGCTCACTGAATCGAATTGTTTCGATGAGAATAAAATGAGAGATGTAAATCATTATGCTATGAATCACCAGCTCTATAACCTGGACACCTATGGGAGGTTTTGGAGTTGAATTGAAGCTTATTAGGTTTTGGAGTTGAATTCCAGGATGACTCCGCCCCTATCCCAGGCTACATTGTTGTCCATTATGGAATAACGTGCGATAATTATGTTCTCGGACATCGCTACAAAACGACCTGTGTTGAAAATGGTGCACTGTATAATGAACAGGGCATAGTTTTACCGCAGCTGGCTCTCACTCGGTTAAGCGACCTCGCAAAAAGCCGGCGTAGAACTTGAGTTTGGGTCGTTTAATTTACAGGGCAGTGTGAGATTTATGCAGCTCGTGGAAGCTGCCAGGCCATAAACGGCAACCCGGAGGGAGGGAGGGAGTGAAGGAGGGAGGTGTGGGATCGGGTCATACCGAGTCACACACTCACTCATTAGACCATTCAGGGCTTAGTAGTGCTGTCAAAACACACTGCATGAAAACGCCATTACACTCTGATATAGTTACATCCATTTTTTTCCACTTTCCCTTCTTTGGTAATGTAGGCCAGCCGTAGCTCCGTGTGTGTTTAGTGAACTAGACCTCCGAGCTTTAGATCCTTTAACTCACTGTTCTAAAATGATGGGGTTGTAACTCTTCATTAGTACATCACCGCTGTTAAATCACTATCCTGACTGACCATAAATCCACAGCTAGTCCCTCCGTGAGCCGTAACACCTCGAGAGACACACCTCCAGGCCTCCATGATTCAACCTTGCTAATAAGGAGCAGTGATGACCGGAATACCCCCGAGCAAGATCCTTAACCCTGAGCTACACGGGAACGTAATTATCCAGACGATTAGTTCCGCTGTAGCGTAAAGGATAGACTGTGCTTTGTCATCAGAAACAGCGAGACGTTTCTGATGTTCTCTTAACATGTCTGTACTTCCTCAACTCCCTTCATCTTCACTGCTTAACTCGCGAAATGAAAGAAAGTGATTATAAAAAAAAAAAAAAAGATGTCATACATGACAGATGACTTTGCATGAGCTTGCAAAAGCATCAGTGACGCGAGGCTTTGTTCACACACCTGCCTGAGTACAGTTATTAAACTGTTGCGTTCCATGTTTGGTAACATGACCTTCTGCGAATAGAGCAGAAATCACTTGTTCCACAGTGCAGACATGTGACAGAGCCAAAAAAATGAGTAAGAATGAGTCAAGATCATTCTTCACAGACAGCTGGCAGAAATAGCTGCTGAATCCAGCTGTGGTGGGATTGTTGGGATTGGGTGCAGTGCGGTGGCAGCGGGCCGAGGGTGACATTTCTCCTCCATCTGTGGAACGGTTTAATCAGAGAGTGAGTCAGTGACCGAGGATTGAGCAAGATGCCCGTACGAGCAACTCCGAGAGAGGGAGAGGGAGGAAGTGAACGTTAATGCCCGCTTACACATGTATCAGGACAGGGCTTCCAGTTCAGAAAGGCACTTCAGACGGAGCGAAGCTGCTCTCTGAAACCCGAAGCACCCGAATGTCCCGCCCACCTCTACTGTGATTGGCCAGGAGACTGAAAAAGTTCAGCTGTCATTGAGCTGTGAGCAAAGTTCAGAGATCTCAACTCTGATTAATGATTCCATTAAACAATGCTATTTCCTCATACCAGGCCACATCATCCTCCCAGGATGCCGCCATTTTATTTGAACGAACAATTAGACGTGCTCATTTCCCATAACAGCTCCGCCCTCTCGTTTGATGGACAGCTAAGATCCCTCCACTGTTCCGAAGGACTATCAACAGTCCGGGCTTTCCGAGGTCCCTTTCGGTCGGCTCTCGGAAACAGTTCTGATGAAACATAACGAGGGAGAATGAATGAGCGATGGAGAAGATTCGATAAGATTTAATGTGATTAAAATGTACAACTTTTTAAATTTAAAGACCTAAAGACCCTTATGTGACAAAGAAATCTGTGCATTTTTGTGCAAATGACCCCACAAATCAAATCATTTTGTTCTCAAGGACTTTACCTTCTTTAGGATTTCATTTGTGTGTGTGTGTGTGTGTGTGTGTGTGTGTGTGTGTGTGTGTGTGTCTGCACTGGGTGGTTGCAGCCTGGATGGTATTTTTACACACAGGAAGGAGGTGAAATCAGCCTCTGCGGCCTCTCACTTCCCTCCCTCTGCCAGCTGCATGCTCGGTTGCTGTGATAAAGAACTGCTCCTACCATTGGTGCGGTCTCACACACACACACACACACACACACACACACACACACACACACACACACACACACACACACACACACATATGTGTGTGTGTGTGTGTGTGTGTGTGTGTGTGTATTCTGTCCATCATTAGGGTCTTTCCACTGCTGCTTTATGACTCTAAAGCACTGGAGTCTTTAGCCTGACATCAGAGCGCTGTGTGCTCTTTGCCCCGTCCTGATTGCGCACCGGGATTGGTCGAGAGGTCACAAGCTGCAAAACTGGACCAGAGTCGAGATTAAAGTGTGCGTAAAACCTCATCACTCACCCCTGCACCCTGTGTTAATCCACCTCAGTTCCTGCTGCGATGGTTTCGTGCACTTTGTTAGACAGGAAAACATTCTTCGGTGTTGCAATTGTTCAGTTTCCTGCTGTGGACGTTGGTTAATTGAACACACCGAGCGTATTCTGGGGTTTGCTGTGAACTCTGCACCACATCGTGTGGGCACTAGCCTACATGTCATGTGTGCAGCGGATCTTCTACTGTGCGGTTTCTGACCTGAATATAAAAGGCAGAACTCTTAAAATAGTGCTTAGTGCTCTGTATGTATGAGAGATAACAGTCGGTCTGGATGTGGAAGGCACGGGGGTATGGGGTATCTTGTGTTTTTTTTATTTAAAGTGTTTTGCAGATGAATGTTTTTCGGTGAAGTTTTTTTTGTGGTTAACATGGACAACTTTGATTTGCTCACCCAACAGTTACAACAACAATTATTCAAAGTATTTTAAAGGATTATTGGTCCGTGGATGTGGAATTGGTCGCAGTCACACCGATAAAATAACAATAACGTCGTTAGTCAGCCTGGTTGGATCTGTGTGTGTGTGTGTGTGTGTGTGTGTGTGTGTGAGCTGGATCCATCCAACTTGTACTAATTGCCAGGACCGACCTCTCTCAAGCTTCTGAAAATGAGTTAAAGCCTAGTTATTAATGCAAGACTATCAGAAATGATTATAGGATTATACACACAGTTCAGTTATACTCACATAGGGCTGGGCAATAAGCTGATATACTGCAATATGTATATTACGATCAATTGTTTTACACTAGAGATATTTTCTAAGATATCGGGATACCTGTCTATCATTTTTAAAATGTTTATACATATATAGCTGAATCTTTAAAAGTATGAATTTTTTTTTTCTCCTTTTCAGGGTTAACTATTTTTCTAACAGTACAATGAACATTTTATCGAACAATTGTTATAAATAAAAATGTTTCATTTGAATATTTAAAAAAAGAAAAGAATTGTAGACGATAAATAATCGAACAGGTGCAGAAGGTCCGAGATGAATCCGTAGTGTAGGGTGTGATTTATAAAAGCAGAAGACAGAATCATTTCAAGGAATAAAGCAACCAAACTCAGCCAGACGCAGCAAGGTCCATGATTAAACGTCTGAAAAGGTTAAGTGTTATGTGGTCCTGTGAAGGTTATTTCAGGTGAGCAGTGTGCAACTCCGCTTAAGATTACAATAAATATGCAGTCGGATGATTCACAGCACTGCGTCTTAGCGGGTGTTACATTTCAAAACCAGGAAGTGTGTTGTTTGAATGTCTTGGGTGTGGCCATGCGTTGGTTCTCGGTGGTTTTTGGTGAGTCGCAGGTCGGGACTGATATTGGATACGTGACAAACGGATACACTGCTCTCATTCCACAGAGAGAGGAATGAAAGGAATCCCGTATGCGCGCGTGTGTGCGTGCGTGTTTGTGTGTGTGTGTGTGTGTGTGTGTGTGTGTCAGGGCTTACATTCCCTCAGCTGTCCAGACCTTGAGATCAGTGAACCTGCTGTGTGAATGATCATGATTAGGGAGGTGGAGGAGGAATTTGTTTGCCATATAAGCTCTGTTACCCAGAATGCACACATCACCTGGTTTTATACATTTCTATACTTTATACTTACACTATATACAGCCGTGGCCAAAAGTTTTGAGAATGACACAAATATTATTTTTTACAAAGTCTGCTGCCTCAGTTTTTATGATGGCAATTTGCATATACTCCAGAATGTTATGAAGAGTGATCAGATGAATTGCAATTAATTTCAAAGTCCCTCTTTTCCATGAAAATGAACTTAATCCCAAAAAATGAAATCCACTGCATTTCAGCCCTTCCACAAAAGGACCAGCTGACATCATGTCAGTGATTCTCTCGTTAACACAGGTGAGAGTGTTAATGAGGACAAGGCTGGAGATCACTCTGTCATGCTGATTGAGTTAGAATAACAGACTGGAAGCTTTAAAAGAAGGGTGGTGCTTGAAATTATTGTTGTTCCTCTGTTAACTATGGTTACCTGCAAGGAAACACGTGCAGCCATCATTGCTTTGCACAGAAAGGGATTCACAGGCAAGGATATTGCTGCTAGTAAGATTGCACCTAAATCAACCATTTATCGGATCATCAAGACCTTCAAGGAGAGAGGTTCAACTGTTGTGAAGAATGCTTCAGGGCGCCCAAGAAAGTCCAGCAAGCGCCAGGACCGTCTCCTAAAGTTGATTCAGCTGCGGGATCGGGGCACCACCAGTGCAGAGCTTGCTCAGGAATGGCAGCAGGCAGGTGTGAATGCGTCTGCACGCACATTAAGGCGAAGACTTTTGGAGGATGGCCTGGTGTCAAGAAGGGCAGCAAAGAAGCCACTTCTCTCCAGGAAAAACATCAGGGACAGACTGCTATTCTGCAAAAAGTATAGGGATTGGACTGCTGAGGACTGGGGTAATGTCATTTTCTCTGATGAATCCCCTTTCCGATTGTTTGGGGCATCTGGAAAAAAGCTTGTCCGGAGAAGAAAAGGTGAGCGCTACCATCAGTCCTGTGTCATGCCAACAGTAAAGCATCCTGAGACCACTCATGTGTGGGGTTGCTTCTCAGCCAAGGGAGTGGGCACACTCACAATTTTGCCTAAGAACACAGCCATGAATAAAGAATGGTACAAAAACATCCTCAGAGAGCAACTTCTCCCAACCATCCAAGAACAGTTTGCTGACAAACAATGCCTTTTCCAGCATGATGGGGCACCTTGCCACAAGGCAAAAGTGATAACGAAGTGGCTCGGGGAACAAAACATCAACATTTTGGGTCCATGGCCAGGAAACTCCCCAGACCTTAATCCCATTGAGAATTTGTGGTCAATCCTCAAGAGGCGGGTGGACAAACAAAAACCCACAAACTCTGACAAACTCCAAGCATTGATTATGCAAGAATGGGCTGCCATCAGTCAGGATGTGACCCAGAAGTTGATTGACAGCATGCCAGGGCGAATTGCAGAGGTCTTGAAAAAGAAGGGTCAACACTGCAAATATTGACTCTTTGCATAAACTTCATGTAATTGTCAATAAAAGCCATTGACACTTATGAAATGCTTGTGATTATACTTCAGTAACAGTTAGTAACATCTGACAAAAAGATCTAAAAACACTGAAGCAGTAGACTTTGTGAAAATTAATATTTGTGTCATTCTCAAAACTTTTGGCCACGGCTGTACTTACACAGGGACTTATAACGTTACAGCAGACGCTGTACGCTCAACGTGAACAGATTATTATTATTATTATTATTATTATTATTATTATATATATATATTTTTAATGTGTGTAATTGTTGATATGGAGACGTTTTCTGTAAGATGACATTTAACATTTAAGGAAGGAGTCTCCAGTGTCAGCGCTTTGTAACAGTCGGACGTTGTAACATTCCGACTAAGATTTCCGACACGGGGGAAAGTCTTCAGGACAAAATAGTTTACGCTTCGTGGTTTGTGGTTTCATTCTGTGTTGAATGCAAAACAACGTGCTTTAGCTGTAGTGATTTTTTTTCCGCTGCTCGCACCGTTACTGAACATGTATGTAACAAGCACACGTGTCAGTTTCATCCCGAAACATCTTTCGGAAACGTTTCTGTTGAACAGAAATGGTTAGAAAGGACAGTAATATACTTCTGTACTCGTTTACATATTTTCTTATCATCTCGTTGTAGCATTTGTTCCTCTATCCCATCATAAACCACCTCTCCATCCGATTGTCTCTGCATTGCTTTTGTGCAGATTTTTGTAAATACCGTAATTACTTTGGACATTAAAGACAGCCATCGAGTTGGTTTGTGTGTGTGTGTGTGTGTGTGTGTGTGTGTGGCTGCTGTGTAAAAAGATTTTAGGGCTCAACCATGTGTTAATAGTCTGTAGCTCCTATACCACACATTGCTGTTGCATCATGGTTTATTTGCTTTTATCACTTTTTGTTTATAGACAGTGGACATCCATAAGGAGAAGGTGGCCAGGCGAGAGATCGGCATCCTGACCACTAACAAGAACACGACCAGGACGCATAAGATCATCGCTCCAGCCAACGTAGAGAGGCCGGTGAGGTACATCCGGAAACCGATCGACTACACCATGCTGGACGACGTGGGACACGGAGTTAAGGTACATCCCGCTCTTCAGCTGCTGAGATGCTTATGTGTGTGTGTGTGTGTGTGTGTGGGTGGGTGCGAGATATTTGACTCAGGGGAGTTTTAGACGAATCAGCTTGTGCACTTGTGCATTTTCTACAAGCTACTCCCACGTTCGAGGCAGTTATTTCCATTACCAGTCTTTTAGGAAGCACTTGGATGTCTGTCTGCTCTTTTTCTCAATGAGTTATTTCAGTCAGGAAAATAATAAAAAGCATCTAAATTCCACAGACACGCTGTAGCGAAATTCTTCCTTGTGTTTGTCGTCTTGCCGAAATTACAGCTAATCCCTCCCCTGCCACAACCCCCGCCCCCCCCAGGGCAGAAACAGACACAGTAGCAGAGCTTCTCCCTTACCGCCCAGAGCGAAGGAAACCTCCCTTAATTAAATCAGACCCAGACGCAGCTGGTTTTGGACATCTCTCCGAAGCTGCCTTTTCCACACTCCAATCCATCATTCTAATCACACCGATTCGATCAGGCCTCCGCTGTAGGCTTTACAGCGGTGCTGGCTACAGGATCAGCCGTGCAAACGGTATTCTGACTGCCTGAATTAAGCAACACATGCATCACAAAGCCAGAGATTATTTCATCTACAGCGTGCCTGTGCCATGTTAAGGATCTGAAACGACTGTTATTATTTTATGCCGATGCCAAACTGAAACTTCACAGTCATCGTTTACGCAAATCATACAAGCGAAATCTGTACAGGACACTTTTCTACAAAGTGTGAGATCATCAGACCTCTGCTGTAGTTTGTAGCACCATGAAAGATTTAGCAAAGCTATCATTTAATGTCGATGATTTGATGTGTAGTAAGGACAGCACAGCACTCTGTGGTGCCTCGCAAGTATTCACCCTTCTTGAACCTTTTCACATCATGTAGTCTCGCACCTTGGAATTTAAATTAACTTAAATAATTCAATTTAGGTAAATACTTGGTAGAGCCGCCTTTGCCTGCAGTTTTCTGGGATATTTCTGTATCAGCTTTGGCTTTGTCCTGACCAGTTTCCCAGTCCCAGCACAACATTTTGATGATGCTACCACCAGCATGCTTCACAGTGGGGGGGGGGGGTGTTCCCAGCATGACGGGCGTGCCCAGCATGACGGGCGTGCCCAGCATGACGGGCAGTGCTGGGTTACCGCCGAATGTAGCACTTTGTGCTAAGGCCGGAAAATTCTATTTTGGTCTCATCTGACCAGGGAACCTTTTTGCATATGTTTGTTGAGTCTACAACATGGCTTTGGACTAACTCCAAACCGCCTTCATGCTGCCACTCTTCCATAAAGCCCAGCTTTGTGGAGTGTCCCTTCGACTTGTGTCAGGCTCAATCATACAGGCCTCGTCAGCGCCAGCGATAGCAAGTGTGGCAGTCTGTTATCCACTCCAGTAATCATTCATTACACGTGGTTAAATCAAAACTTACTGATTGGCCACAGTGGTTGTTAAATTGGTGCTTTCAAATCCCATAGATTCTTCCATTTCCACTCAAGACTCCTTTCAAACCAATATCCCTTCAAAATGTGTTAAAGCTAGATGAAGTTGTGGTGTTGTGCAAAGTTGGGATTTCCTCTCAGACTTTAATTGTTAATAAGCTGCATGAGTCTGACACTTCGTGAAGAGCTCAGAGTACCTCGTCTCTGTCTCCTTTAGAGTGATAAATGAGAGAGTGGTGTGGGAAAATACCGCGCAGTAGTTCTCTCTTGTCCTCAGGCAGAGGCGTTTTTCTGGCTCTCTCCTTCCTCTGTAACGAGTTTCAAACTCTATCCAGCCTGCAGACATTCCACCAAAGCCTGACTCATCACATTGGAGGATTAGAGCGTCTTCAGCCAGGCCAAACTCGCTCGCCCACTCAGGGTTCACTCTGTTACTGCAAAAGCTGAGTTTTACATTGCTAGTCAGCTGATGCTTAATCCAGTCAACTGCTTTTGGAAATGCAGAGAAGCTGTGTGTTCTGAAGGATGTCTTAGGTGGAGATAAATGTTACATTTTCCGCTGTGCCTTTACTCGGTGATGTTGGGTGTTGGCGAAATATATTTCTTCCATTTACACATCGTTAAAACACAACTCCTGGCTTGCTTCATCCCACACATTCCCATATATTTGCAGCCGAGTTGGTAGAAGTGACTGGGCTGGTTTTACACAAGTCTAAATAAAGCCTCACACATGTTAGGGCTGGTTTCACTACATTTACATTTACATGACTTACAAGTACATGCTGAGCTCCCAAAGGAATTTTGACCAATTCCGCCTGCTCCTGTTGAGAGATTGACCAATCCCTCCAGTTCCCGCTGCTATTTTTGCTTGTACCCATACACACTATTTTCTATGAACTTCATTTGACAGGCCCCGTTATCTAGAGTGACTTACAAGTACATCAGAAATCAGCTCAAACTGAGCTCCCAAATGAATTCTGACAAATCCTGCCCGCTCCTGCAGATATTCCTGACCAATGCTGCCCACTCCTGCAGATGCTCCTGACCAATCCTACCGACTCCTGTAGACATTCCTGACCAATGCAGGTGCTCCTGACCAATATTCTCTGCTCCCATAGAAATTCCTGACCAATCCTACTCCCTCCTGTAGGTGCTCCTAACCAATATCTTCTGCTCCCATAGACATTCCTGACCAATCCTGCCCTTCCTGCAGACATTCCTGACCAATCGTGCCCCCTCCTGCAAGTGTTCCTGACTAATATCCTCTGCTCCCGTAGACATTCCTGATCAATCCTGTCCATTCCTGCAGATGCTCCTAACTAATCCCAGATGCTCTTGCAGATATTCCTGACCAATCCCTCCTGCTCCTGCAGATGCTTCTGACCAGTCCGGCGTTCTCCCACAGACATTCTTGACCGGTCATGCCCACTCCTGTAGAACATTTGAGGAGTCCCTCCAGCTCCTACTGCTTTTGCTTGTACCCATATGTGATATTATAGTTGGACTTGGATGTTTCTATATTCCAAAGTATAAAAACGGTTATTTAAACAAGAACGATGTAGACCGAGTTCCAGAAGATGAATTAATAAATGAATGTAAAGCCCAATTTACAGCACTGCACGGCCACCGCATCATGTCCAACACATCATGTTAATCAACATGGCCTTTCTTCGTCTCTCAATTTTCATATCCGTTTGTCCTCTCCCACCCACGGAATGGAGTCCCACAGAACCCCATTCCCGATGCAAACCTCTATCCTGGCATTTAAACTCTAATCACTTGCATAAACCATAACTGCTGATTTTTCCGTTTACACCCCGCCAGTCCATATTTTTTGTATACTTCACCTTCCTACACACCTGAGATGGCCAATCTGTCATTTGTCCTTTACATCTGGAGCCTCAAATTGCCTCACTCATTTCCTCACTTGTTTCCAAGCCATATTGCATAACAGGGTCAGTTCTTGCTTTAATCCCCTGTTCATATTTGACTCGTACAAAAAGCCCCTAAACCTCAAAAAGGCTATTTACTTCCTTTATGACCATTTGAGCTTCTGTCAATGCAGGTAACATTGGCTATTAGTTGAAGTGCTTTTACTCCTGTATGAATGAATGAATAATGTTGTTTTCTTCCATCACAGTTACCTCATTGCCCACATTAGAGCATGCATTATTGATGCAGCACTTGATTCTCTGCTTGGCATAATAATTTTAATCTCTTTCTTTGTTACTCCCTACAGTAAGGTCTTGGCTTGCCTTAGAATTGCATTTGTAATAAGAAAGATTAGTATGCTGTTGGGCGGGTGCCCAAGGGATTTGGCATGTTGAAAGGGCCGAAGCTCACCACCGCCACTGGTGGCTACAATACTGACAGGCAGTGGTAGCTCAGTGGTTAAGACGTTGGGCTAGTGATCAGAAGGTCGTGAGTTCAAATCCCAGCACTGCCAAGCTGCCACTGTGGGCCCTTGAGCAAGGCCCTTAACCCTCAACTGCTCAGTTGTATAAATGACATAAATGTAAGTCGCTCTGGATAAGGGCGTCTTCCAAATGCCGTAAATGTGATCATTGGGCAAGTTGTATTTAGTGTAGCAAACAAGAATTTCACTCTTTTGCTTTATTTTTTTTTTCTCTATTAATTTACTTTCTTTGCATATGTGACCATAAATATTAAAAGAAGGCTTGAGACTTGTCCTTTGAGACTTGTCCTTTGTAGATAAATGGCCAAGCAGTAATCAAGTTACTTTTTTGAGTTTCACGTTACTTTTACCTTCATGTCCAAGTTCTGTCTCAAGTCTCCCTCACATGCAAGTCACTTAAAAGTCAAATCTCAAGTCACTTACTCTAGTGTCCAAATCTTAGGTCACAATGTCTTGGGTCCCTTAGTGCCAAGTCCAGGTTGAATCTCAAGTTACTTGGACGAGAGTCAAGTCACTGTCAAGTCGACACAGGCAGTGAAGGAATTACACAACTCGCGCTATGTTTTTCTGCAAGTAGCTTGCGTTAAGTACCAGAGATGGGGGCATTCCTCATCATTACATTCTGTAGTTTAATACTACTGTTTTTTTCACAGCAGGAAAAGTACCAAACTGCAGAGCAGTAATCTTTTAGCCCCCATCCCCATTTATCTAGAGGTTGAAAAACAGTATTGGTGTGAGTAATTTTTGACCTGCTCCTCTGTCTCTTTTTCTTTCTGCCTCCTCTCATATTTTTCTCTTTCTCTCCTTCTCATGCCTGCATTAGTGGCTAAAAGCCAAGGTAAGTCCTGTTTATCAAGTGCCCCAATCCCACTGTAGTTTGTTATTGATCAGCAGCTTCACCCTCAACCCCCGTCTCCCTTGTAGTTCAATTTAATTCCCCCTAATGTCACGTGGTCCACATTATAGGGCTGGGCGATATAACCGAGAGGTGTCATGACCTTGTGAAATTGAAAATCCAAGACCATGTTAATCCGTTTTACAGCTCCTTCATGAGAGAGCAGTGTTGATAAATCCAGTCTTGTTAACTTTAGTAGCTCTTATTATTTTTACGTCGTATCGCCCACCCCTACAGCGCAATATAAACACGGCTCTGTGTCTTAACACAAAATAGCTCCCGCACATGTAGTTAAAATGACCCTTTTGTAGGCTGTGTGGGTTTCCCAGACTCAGTGATTGCCTTCATAGAGCCTTGGCTGGCCTGTGAACAGTGCCAGTTATTTATCAAACATCACACAATAGCATCCTCATGAAAAATAGGATTGCTGATCCAACATCAGTAACAACGCGATACGTATAAAATATTTCAGCCTAGTGATAATATACACTGCAAATGTCTGTGTTTTATCCACTTTAACACACCCAGTTCACCTCGTCAGGTGATTCTCGGGCCTTTTATGAGGCGAGTGTGGTGTGTTAAAACAAGATTGTGCCACTTCTAGATTTTTTTTAAAAATCCAGAATTAGAAAGCCGGTAGATATCTACAGCTGGTTTTTAAGAGCGAGGTCTGGGAAGCTCACCATTTGCCCCATTCGTCCTTGTTTACAGTTTGTCCGTGAACCTCTGATCAAACAAACACTCATGTTGCGTTTTTAACTCTCGCCCAATCAGCAACATGGAAACAACCAATCAATCAGAGGAGGAACGCTATCGAGGACCAATCCGCCGACACAGAAGCCACCCAGTCCGCCCATGGCCGGGCGTGGCACTCTCGGGTAAGTTGCAGTTTATGAACGGAAAACAATTTGCCAGCACTAAAACTTTTATTTACTACTGATCAATATGTAATTTTTTTTTAAAATCCATCTCTAGTTACATTATATGTGATTGTGTGTAATTAATGGTAGACAAAAGCTGTGATTACTGTATTATTTATTGTAAGATTTTCATCCAGTTTTTCCGTTTAGTCCCTCACCTCTCAAGTATTCCTCAACTTTTCTTGTTCAGTTTCGAAGTACCAGAGTTGTTAGATATGTGATTGACAAAATAGCTCGGAATTTCATTGATTTATTTAATAATTAATATCTCTCTCTCTCTCTCTCTCTCTCTCTCTCTCTCTCTGTCTCTCTCTGTCTTATAGGCGTAACACTTCATATAAAACTCTTGAGCCAGTAAAACCTCCTACAGTGCCTAACGACTATATGACCAGCCCCGCTCGCCTCGGGAGCCAGCACAGCCCAGGACGCACAGCCTTGCTCAACCAAAGACCAAGAACCCACAGGTAACACACACACACACACACACACACACACACCGTCTCACACACTACACACAGCGTTGCCTCATGGTTTTTAGAAATGCAGCAACACTATTATCTACTAGTCTATCGTTAATATCTCAGGAGTGGTTTGGATTACTATATAAAAAAAAAAAAAAGTCAGAGAGAATGATTCTGTTCGTTTTAAAGTCGCAAGTCCGACTATAAGAGCAGGCGAGATGTTTTTGTCGGATTTCTCCTCCCCTCCTTTCATGTCATGTCTCATGTCTAAGCTTAGAAGAGCATCTTCTCCGTTTCCCTGAGTGATAACCACTGTGACAGATCCTGTGTGTACAACTTCATCCTCACTTAAAAGTATAAGAGACTGTGTTTATGTGAGAGCTGTGTGTGTCTGTGTGTGTGTGTGTGTGTGTGTGTGTGTGTGTCTGTGTGTGTGTGTGTGTGTGTGTGTGTGTGTGTGTGTGTGTGTGAGAGAGAGAGAGAGAGAGAGAGCGCCTGTTGCTCTTAGCGGACAAATATGACTGATTTAAGTCGCTTCATTAGCTAAAACATCTGAGTGCTGACTCAGGAAGGTATAAATACACTGCATTTGGTAAGTAATTGGAAAGTGAATCAAATCTCTTGATTTGAACTCCAGTGCTCCAGTACACTGGGTTTGAAATGTAATACTATAACTAACTGGTGGTCCTTTTCCACTATAAAAGCACCAGTTCATTGGATTTCCACCATAAAGTGCAGATGCTGTGGTCATGGTACCCATGATTCTTCTTCTTGGCAGACAGGAGTGAAACTCCTCCTTGAGGTTTCCATGAGTTTTGCGTTCTGAGATGCTCTTCTGCTCACCACGGTTGTAAAGAGTGGTTATGACCTCACACGATTGGCTGTTTGGATAACTGCATGAATGAATAGGAGCGAATGCAGTCGTGCATGAGGGTATTTGTGTTGCGTCGATGATCTGTAGCACTGAGCTGCACCTCATTTATGTGTCTGCGT
>CM042564.1:4458741-4461241 GCA_023630585.1 Cranoglanis bouderius | reverse complement strand
GTTGTATAAGAAGAATAAAACACTCCAGGACATGCTGTTATAGGAAAATAATCATCACTTTGGCGTAGTAAGAGTAACCCCGCTTCATCACACCACTCAGCCGTCGATTATTTTCCCACAACAGCACAACACAACAGGGAGATTACAAAATAAACACTATAAATGAAAAAGGACTCACTTAGAGTCTCAGTGTGTAGCTTTATAAACCACTCACATGGTCACAGGATATATAATCACATATGGTAAAAGTGACCAAACAGTATAGATAGAGAGTCCTTTCCTCCACTCTGAAGTTTATCTTTGGAGAATGCTACAGGAAGCAGCCGTCCCACTTCCTCTGTGCCGACTGTGGGTCTATTCTTCACAAAGGAAAGCTCGGTTTTTATACCGAAAACCGCGGAAAATGTCCCCGGCAAGCATTCCAGAGCTTCCGAGGGGGCGCCGAGGACATAATCGACCCACCTCATCTTCCCCGTGCCCGTGTTTCTGCTCTACGTTTCTCTCTCCTGCTGTTTGTTTATTGTGGATGACATGGGGGTTTGTTTCCCTTCGGTACGAGGGACGTGAACGTCTCGGTTATCGAGCATCGGAAACAGGAAATGCCCGTCGAGGAACACGTATCTACACAGCTTCCTGTATAAACACACAATGTTGTTTACAACACAGATAATCTCTGTATTCGTCATCAAAACACGAAGTCGTATACAACTTTTACGACTTTTTTTTTTTTCTTTTAATATCCTTGAGACTCGGCGTCTGGGATTTATTTATTATTGTTGTAATGTCACACACTGCTAATATTGTTCCGATCGCGTGACGCGTGAATTTTAATTCGGATTCTGAGTAAACCGTTTACGCAGTGTTACTAAAACCGTTACAAGTAGGTTTCCCAAGCAAGAAAAGGTTTTTATTAAATAACAATGCGCTCCACTGTGACGTGATGCGATCTCGTAGCTATAGCTAGCTACTCGGAAATTCGAAATCCGCCTTCTTGCGCTACGCACATCGCCCGAGACGTGATCCGGCTGCCCGGGGAACGGTTTTTAATTAGGTGGGTTAATTAGCCGTCACACCATCTTTTTAAGAATCAGGAACACGCGGGTATGCGGAAACACCGCGCTGCAGTGCACTTCATCATATAACCCCTCCCGCTTACTACACACTAGTCACCTTATATAAATTAATGAAGCCTGTTTCTGCCACGGAGGAAAAAAAAAAAACGTAAAAGGTAACTGCGACTTTATATCTCAGAATTGCGACTTCTCGCAATTACGAGTTTACGTCTCGCAATTCTGACTTTATTTCTCGCAGTTTTGAGATAACCTCACAATTCTGCCTCTCTTTTTCTCTCGCACTTACACAGTTCTTACATTTCTTTCTCACAACTGCGAGTTCATATCTCACAATTTTGACTATTTCTCGCAATTACGAGTTTACATCTCAATCCTGACGTTTTTTTCCTCGCAGTTTAGACGTCCACTTGACATTTAGTGAGTTACAAAGAATTGCACCGACAAGGTATCCGTCATTCTCTGTAAACAGGCTGTATACAGTAAGAACAAAACCCACCAGCTAGTCAAGACGAGGAAAACCAGGCGCTAGAGTGCGCTCGTTACCTGACGTTAGTCACGTTTCAGGTGTCGCGTCAAGTGGACGTCTAAATCGCGAGAGAAAAAAAGTCTAAATTGGGCGATATGAAGTCAGAATTGCGAGGACAGAAGTCAGAATTGCGAGATATAAACTCGCAGTTGTGGGAAATAAAGTCGTAATTACTTTTTAAATTTTTTTTTTTTCTTTCTTCCTCCGTTTCTTCCATAACGTTACTCCTAAACATCAAGAGAAAATAAAGACGCTAACCAGACTCGGATAATATCTTCCACGTGCAATGATTTCTGCATTAAAGCACTTATTTAGCTAACTAGCTCGCTGTGCTTTACTACATTATAACATTAAATAGCTACCACTTTTAGCCTAGCCGGTTAGGTTTCCAGGCCACCAAACGTGAGTTCAGTTGGCTTCACTCGTGTGTTTAATAAGTCTTAAATGATGTCCGTGTTAGCAGCACGTCCTCCGTATGTCCTTATTAAGGCAACATGCTACAGGTTGAAACGACGATCTTGGTCACGTCATTTTGTTTTTATTTAAACTGTAACAATGTGAAAACCACATTAGCCGAAACGTAGGAAATGTAAGCCCCGCCCACTTCACAATCGTGTTACGTCACATATCTCTGAAAGGCTCGTTTCCTTAGACATGTACATGTTCATTTATGTGTTATTATGATATATTGTAGATGCCACGTTCCTTTACGAACCACACTTAGTAGTGTAGAAATACTACTGGATTCTAGAAATACTCTATATTTTTTCCTAATTTCTGTATGTTTGTATATTCAGAATCAAAAATCTCACCTTCCAGATGAACCGCGTTTATGAAATTTTACGTCTTCATTCCAATCAGTAATGAAAAAGATATTGCAGAGGAATTTCTCTAAATATTG
>CM042564.1:4331241-4453741 GCA_023630585.1 Cranoglanis bouderius | reverse complement strand
CCCCCGCCTCCCCCCATGCCTCAGCTCATTCCACAGATTCCCCTCACCGGCTTTGTGGCCCGGGTGCAGGAAAACAGTAAGTGCTGAACAACCCCAGTGCTGTGTGTGTGTGTGTGTGTGTGTGTGTGTGTGTGTGTGTGTTGGGGTGTGTGTGTGTGTTTGTGTCTCTGAAGCATGTGGATAGAAATAGTTCAGCTGGAAATAAAGCATACACACTTCCCCCCACCAAAACCCCAAACGTAGTGATGATACACTGTAGCGATCATTTGGCGTTACGTCCAATACTTCATCATCGTCTCTTCGACCGTACAACTCCGCCTTCAGACTTTAGGCCACGCCCCCTACCCGAGTCTGACGCTGACCGATGTAGAGCTACCGTATGTCCTGAAGAGGAACGTTATGGAGCTTCATGATGGCGCTGTGACTGTTTTGAGCTCCGTGATGTCATTTTCGCTTAATTTTATACATGACAGTTTGTCATAAAGTACATGAGCACATGTTTGTGAGCCACTAAAAATCAGTCCGTACAGGATTTCGCACTTTTTTTGGGGGGTTTTTCTGTGATCGTTGTGGCCAAAACGGATTCTGATGCTGCTTTTTTCGAAATTTGAGATGCAACTTGCGAAGTTTTTTTGTGCTTTTTTTTTTTTTTTTGCAGAAAACTACTTGAATTGGGGAAATCACGGTGATGTCTGTTGGTAAATGAGACCTTTTAGCTGAACTCATGTTCGACGCACGTAAATCGAAGAGTCTCGGCCCAAATCTGCGGTAAAATTGCAAGCTCCTCCGAATATTGCGGAGTTTGCTCGACTTTGCGTTAATTTCTACGATCTACGATAACCTCGAATAAGCTGTTAAAGATGACGGAGTGTGTGATTTACATTAGGGATGCATCAGTACTTTTTATCCGACTGAGTACATGATTTTTGGAACCCTTCCTTACGGGAATGAATAACGTACTTGGTAGTAATCTTGCCTCTGGAGCGGAGTGTAAACGTAGTGGCGTGTCTCAGTGCTCGCTTAACTGAACTGCTCTCTCTCTCTCTATCTTTCTCCACGCTCACTGATACTGCTCTGCACGCTCAGGTCAGGTGTCCTCACACTCTCTCGGATGTTAAACGTACTGTATTAAACGTTTTAAGATGGTTTAAAGGGATACTTATATTGTATGAAGATGCTGTAGCTCCGCCCCTGGATAATTTCACAGAGCACAGGTTGCGGTCTGCTTTGCATCGATCATTAATCGTGAAATACGTCCTGATCGCTGCCGTTACGAATATTAGCACGATAACGCACACTAGGCTTTAGTATCACCCGGTATCGGATGTTGGTTTTCGGGCATTTCTTACGATTACGGGTATTTCCGCATCCCTAATGCAAATCTGTCGGCTCTGGACTTCCATTTCCTGTTAGCTCCAAGTAGCTCCAGTGCAAAACTGAAGAGATGAACTTGAAGCATCAGTCATGTCGCTTTTAACCGACTACTTCTGAGGCGACGGGGGAAATTGTGTAAATTAGATCGTTGATAATAGGATAGCTGCATGTTGCATGATGTCTCTTTACTCTTCATTTCTCTGAAGCCTCTCCTCTCCTCTCCTCTCCTGTCAGTCCGTATGATCTGACTTTCATTATGCATGTTCCTGTTTTTACCTCCATCAACAGGTAAACAGAAGGATGAAATATATATATCTTGATGATATAAAACTGTCACACGGTTATATCTGTAATCTTTTGTGTGAGACTGAAGATGATTTACAGGCAGGGTTTTAAAAAAAAAAAAAAAAAAAAAAAGTACAATGTTTATTTTTAAAGGTTTGTCCGTGAAACAATATGCTGATCTCCAGAAAATGATCGAAAAGTTATTTCACCCAGGGAACCCTTAGTGTGTGTTTTTTTTTTTTTAAAAAGTCAGCAAAAAGTCATTAATTTTATGATTATACCACAGCGCCGTTGAATTCTCGACTCTGATTGGTCAGAAGGTGCTCTGAAGAGCAGTGTGTTTGTTTCTGCTGCCCCCTAGTGGAGGTTCTGATTATTACAGTCCAAAAATTCACAATACAGTGGATCTTCTTTGTTTCGGTCAGGTTTACATTTTTCCGGTCTGGGAATTGGACTCCAGCTCCAGCCAGAATATAGCGGATTGAACACGCCCCCTTTTTTTTTCCCCCTAAAAAGGAAGCTCATATAAGACTTGTATCTGTACTGTTGTGTGTTTTTTTTTGTTTGTTTGTTTGTTTTGTTTTGTTTTAATCGACTCAGAAGTGTGTATCATCAGATAAGTGTCCAGTTACAGAACAAAAGAAAGACAGGACAAGAAGGATACAATTTTAAAATAGGAAAGCACTTGTACGCTGTAGTGTTTTTTTTTTTTTTTTAATCTGCGTTACAAACTACCTCTTTAAAACTCGCTCATCGTTGTTTTGTTTTTTTTCTCCTCCTTTCTCTTCGTTCATTTCTTATTATTTTCCCAGTTGTAACTGAATCAGTTGAAATTACGAGTGAATCATTAACGACTCATCATCATCTGTTCTAATCTGCTGCATGTTTTTGATTCAGCTTGAACCTTTGTTCAACATGCTGACCAATCAGGACGCAGATCTCGCCGTCTTGCATGTGATTGAAGGACATGTCGTCTAACCAGAATCTGACGTTAATACTCGCATGCTGCTGTGTGTGTGTGTGTGTGAGAGAGAGAGAGCTGGATTGCATGCCCAGCTCGTTCGCCGTGTTCCCACAGTTATAAACACGACTAACATCTTCCTCTCGTTTTCGGCTCTCAGTCGCCGACACCCCGACTCCGCCCCCTCCTCCGCCACCTGACGACGTTCCCATGTTCGACGAGGCCCCGCCCCCTCCACCTCCACCTCCTGTGGACTATGAGGATGAGGAGGCAGCCGTGGTGCAGTACAGTGACCCGTACGCCGACGGAGACCCCCAGTGGGCCCCTAAAAACTACATTGAGAAAGGTGAGGCTCTAGACTTGTGTAACTTTTCTGTGGCGCCTGCTGTCCGTGTTCGTGTTTAACCTCCGCTCCGTCGTTTTCCTCATCTTCAGTGGTGGCCATCTACGACTACGCCAAGGACAAAGACGACGAGCTGAGCTTCATGGAAGGCGCCATCATCTACATCATCAAGAAGAACGACGACGGCTGGTTCGAGGGCGTGTGTAACGGCGTCACCGGCCTCTTCCCCGGCAACTACGTCGAACCGATCATGCACTACGCCGACTGACGACGCCTGGGAGTAGGCTCTATAAGACGCGTACACACATCCTACAGTATAGACGAGTGTGTTAGGGGGTGAGCGGGCGCCGGCTCCTGGGCTCGGAGCGTGTGAGGGATCAGAGAGACGGCGTGATCTGTGTAAATACGATGAGCCGGGTGTTTTTTAGTATTTTTTTTTACAGTGAATGTCGATCACGTCTCAACGCCAAAAGTCTGCGGTTTGAAATTTGAATCCGTTGAAACCGTTTATGATGAACATAAAAGAAATAAATATACAAGATCCAGTTCTAAACTATACGTTATAGATAACACTGTTTTAAGGCAGTGAGTCTGAAGTGTGATTGAAATCCTGACATGAAGCATGCCTTACGAATTTTATATGTATAGTAACGTCGAGATTTCATTAAAAAAAAAAAAAAAAAATGTTTTTGGGGTTTTTTTGTTTTTTTTTTTGGTCCTGATACTTGAAGGTATTAATGGACGCTTTACATTTTATTTTAATACTTAAGTATTACACGGTTTATCCCCCTGATCCCGATCATCTTTTCTTTTCTTTTTTTTTTTTTTTTCTTTCAATGAAGATTTTTTTTCCTGCATTTTTAAAGACAGAACGGTGACTTTTTCTTTCCCTGCACGATGCACAAAAAAAACGGATCTGTAGATTTGCTTACGCTGTAGACTTTAATGTTATGAAAAGTATGTTAATCAGTATACGATCCAAATCTGCCATTAATCAGCCAGAAGTAACTGCCGTATCGGTTCGAGTGATTTACGACAACTCATTACCTCCCTGCACAGATTAATGAACAAAATCAGATTTGTGAAACTGGTTCGGTATCATAATCAAAGCCATGGAAATGTTGACAATAAATTTTGTAAATGTCTGTTAAGTTCTCCAGGTTTCCTCTGATCCATTCATTCATGTCATTAATGTCACTGTGTCACTGTTCACACTTTTCCACCGAATGGTGCGGCTCGACTCGTTTATAAATCTAAACCCAGGACTAGACGATTTATTCATTCATTTTTAAAAAAATATATATAAATAAATAAATCCCAATTTTTGATTGCACCCATCCGAGGTATTTCCAGTTGACTGCAGTTGGTCCTGTTTCCTACAATATAAGCAAGTGCTTTCCACTTCCTGAAGAGGAATAAACACAGTAAATCTGCTCACGTCAGCAACCCAAAGCATCCGATGTTAATGAACGTGGCTTTTCTTCGTCTAACGCAACCCTTCTCGTCGTGTAACGACGCAAACCTTTCCTCAATCCTGATCCGAGTGCGCGTTTCCAATCGCACGACTCCACCAATAAACACGTTCATAAATCGTAATCAAGGTTAAAACGTGTGAACGATTCAGAGCGAGACACGCTGAGGTTGTTTTAATGGCACCAAAGCACAAGGGTGCCAAAACTTTAACACATTAAAAATACTACTAAAGTTTAAGCATCAAACATTTTTAAGACAACGGTCTTATTCAAAAGCATGGAGTCGTTCATTTCTCAGCTAGTCTGCAATACGCAGGTCTGCCACAATTCGCGTAGGCGCCGTCTGCGTAACGTTTTAACGCCGCTGCTACGAGTTATCACCCAAACCCACCAAAAGATTTCTACCCCAATTAAAATGACAGATAAGCCAATGGACATACGAATCTGGAATGACTGACTGTTGTGTAAGTGTTTTACACGTTCCTCTAGCAACTGACAACCGTGGAAGCCCCGCCCCCTTTCCACCCCCATCTCGCATTTCTCGTTCGAAGGATGTCGCGTCCTCGATTTCCGTCTCGGTGAACGGAGAATGTTTTGAGTTCGTTAATGTGAATTAAGATCCATCGGCAGCTGTGTTTTTTATCTGAATTTTGGGATATCAGAACAGGAAATAACAGCGTGATTTCACAGCCTGGACGCTCTAATGTGGGAAAGTAGGAGGTTCCTAGTCGTTGCTGAACAAAGCACAGATCAAGCTGCGTTAATGTGACGTAATACAATGTAAATATAACGTAGCTCGGGTACTTAGAGACTCGCGTAGGGTCGGACATACTGAGCCGAGACGAGACGTCTGGTGGGAAAAGCGCTTTATGATCATGTGTCCCTGATGTGAAATAAATTAAACTCTTCGTCTCGATTAACTTTAACTCTAATGGATCAGCTAACCGTTTAAAAAAGTGCTCCAGCTGATTTCTCAACATCTGCCCACAATCTAAATTTGGAACAGTTATAAATACAAATCTATATTTATAACAGTTCCAGATTGAAATGTAGTCTTTTCTAATAAACCGTTGTCTTGTACAGAAGAAAGAAGAAGAGAAAAAAAAAAAAAAAAAGTGCACCACGATCCGGAGGAGAAATAAACAAGCACAGACGGGATCTTTAACTTAAAAAACATCTCGTTTAATATCACAGAGTCGTCGTGGATTTAAGGCCTCGTCTGTTACTGATGTACAGTTTCATAAATAACAGCATCATACATCGATCTATTGAACACGAGTCGTGATTTGGCCTCGATCGTGGGATGGACGGACTTTCTGGAGGCGTCTGTAAGATTCGCTTTCGGTCACGTGAGTAACGGTAAAGCCTCCCGACGTCCTCCTATCCCATAATGCCCTGCTTCTGCAGAAGAGGACACGTACAGTACAGTGACGATGTAAATATTATTTTTCTCATTCTGAAAATCTCCCCAAAAGGAATATATCCTTCGCCTAAAAATGCTGAACACTGCATTAAGGCTAGCATCAACGGTGAACACTCGTCTCTGTGATGCTAATCTCTTTTTATTTAGCATTTTTGGGTGAGCTTTTAAGGTGCAGGTGTCTATTCCAGTCCCAGACAGCCACCGATATACGAGCTTTACCATTCGACACAGCAGTGCTGTGGGTGTCCGGGTGGAGTGAGACGAGACGTGACGAGACGAGACGCCCTGCTGTAAGTGTGTGTAGGTGATGGTAGACGTGTGTAGCTGCCTGTAGTGAAACTCTGGAGGTCCCGGGTTCATTTGTCCCGGTTAAGGACGAGCTCGGTGAGGCGGATCAGGGCGTCTCGCTCGGGGGACGGCTGCAGACGGCTGATCTGACGCGTGGCCTCGTGGCAGTAACGCTGGGCGAGGAAGCTCGTCTGCTCCACGCCATCACTCTGACGAGAAGCAAACACACACACACACACACAATGAATAAACATCCTAATTAATATATAATATAATACAATACTAATATTATACCACAGCGCTGTCCTGTTGAATTCTGATTGGTCCGAAGGTGGTGAGTAATTTTCTCTAACAGTAGTGCAGCTGAAAATCACAGGTTTCTATCAACGTTATCGTTTCTATAGTAACAGCTTGTAGGCCGGATGCTCGACGTGATAGTGGGTTGTGATGGGTTTTGTTTTGTTTTATTACGTTCAAGAGAGAGAAATTCTGGTGTAAGAGGAAGAAAACACTTCAAGACGTGCTGTTACTGGATGATAATCGGCTTCAGGGTGGGAACAGTAACGTACGTTAACACACCAACCAGTTGGGGTTTTTTCCCTGAAGTATCAGTGAGGAAGTGAGAGAGGGAAAGAAAGAAATGAGGGTCAGGAGAGGAAAGGAGAAGAGTAAGTGACAACCCGAGAGAAAGAGAGAGAGAGAGATAAAGGAGTGAATTATAATGATTATTGATGAATAGCAATACAAGTACTCTCACTCTCGCTCTCTCCTTCTCTCTCTCTCTCTCAATTCAATTCAATTCAAATGAGCTTTATTGGCATGACAAAGTGTACAATGTTTTGCCAGAGCACTGATAAAAATCTGAACACAGAACAAATGATAAGATGAACAAGTGAAGAAAAACAAACCAATAAGACAAAACAAAAAGTACAGTCAATGGACTGTAGGTCTCTCTCTCTCTCTCTTTCTTACCCTCTAACCTTGCTCTTTCTCTCCCTCCCTCGATCTCCCTTGCTCTTTCTCTCCCTCCCTCCCTCCCTCTTTCCCTCTTTCTATGTCTCTCCCTCTCTCTCTCTCTCTCCCTCCCTTGCTCTTTCGCTCCCTCTCTCCACCTTACTCTTTCTCTCCACCTTACTCTTTCTCTCCATCCATCTCTCTCCCTCCCTCCCTCTTTCTATGTCTTTCCCTCTCTCTCTCTGTCTCTCCCTTGCTCTTTCACTCCATTTCTCCACCTTACTCTTTCACTCCCACTCTCTCCCTTGCTCTTTCTCTCCCTCCCTCCCTCCCTCTTTCTGTCTTTCCCTCTCTCTCTCTGTCTCTCCCTTGCTCTTTCGCTCCCTCTCTCCACCTTACCCTTTTACTCCCTTTCTACCTTACTCTTTCACTCCCTTTCTCTCCCTCCCTCTCTCTTCCTTGCTCTTTCTCTCCCTCTCTCCCTTGCTCTTTCCCTCCCTCCCTCCCTCTCTCCCTCTCTGTCCCTCCCTTGCTCTTTCCCTCCCTCTCTCTCCCTCTCTACCTTACTCTCTCCCTCTCAATCTCCCTTGCTCTTTCTCTCCCTCTCTCCTTTGCTCTTTCTCACTCCTGTGCTCGCTCTCTCTTTCTCTCTCCCTTTCTTGCCCTCTCCCCTCTCTCTCACTTGCTCTTTCTCTCTCCCTCTCATCTTACAAGTGGTTTGATAATAAACACACACAAGTGAGAGAGCGAGAGATGACGGCACTGAGCTAAAGGTGTGACTGCAGGATGATGTGAAATCTGAGATGATCTTAATGGTTGCTTTCAGAGATCAGCTTCCTGTGGTCTCTCTCTCTCTCTCTCTCTCTCTCACCTCCAGGACGTATCTCCAGGCCCGATCGACATCTCCATCTGAACCGAAACGTCTCATAATCATAGAGTGGAGCTCCGGAAACTGTGAGAGAGGAGAGAAGAATAAATACACTGAGATGGTTTTTAGTTGATACGATCTTTCCGACATGACTCGAATGCGTTGTTACCCCTCCCATCATTTCTACCCAAGGAGCGCGATGCAGCTGTGCTTTAGTCGTTTAGTATTTTCGCCTCTCATCTCATCTGTACACTCTGCTCAAAGTAAACACATCAGCTTCCACAGCATTAACGCTAACATCGCATGTAATATAATGTAGCTGCACTGCGTTCTGGGACTCCAGCGTTTGCCCCGACGTCTCCACTACGTCTACGCCGGAGTTCTCGTTAACATGACGCTGGACGTGAGTGAGTGAGCGGGAAAAAAGATCTTGTTCTTTTTGCTTTTTTTTTTAAGGAAATTATTTCTCCAATTTAACGCAAATGTGACTGCGCAGGATGGAGTTGTGTGTATAAGAAAAAGTGAAAGATGAGTCCAGTGTAGAAGAGCAGGACCGAATCAGAGCTGAGGCGAGGTACCTGTTGGCAGGCGAACAGTACAGGTCCGGTGGCCAATCCCAGCCTGAGGTCCGCGGCTGACGGCTTCCCCAGCTGATTAGCGCACGACGTGAAGTCCAGCACATCATCCACCAGCTACAGGAAATAAATTCACCATCATCATAAAGTTGCTGCACTACGTATATGAGTAGGATTACTGTGTGTGTGTGTGTGTGGTGCTGACAGCAGTGTTTTTGGCTTACGTGGTAATTGTACCTATTTATAATTAGACCTGACGACTCTGTGTATATTAAATAGATGATACACAAGTATAGGACCGTTATTCTTTTATTTATCACCTCATTTCACTTCTACCTGTCTTACGTCTCTCCTCACCACCTTCTCATATACATGTGCAAAAGTCTTTTGAGCTGGTAAGTCTCCGCAACGTTTGGAAGAGCGCAGATTTCCGTCAAAGCCCTCTTCGATTCACGCGCGTCAAACACTAGTACAGCCAGAAGGTCTCGTTCATCCAGATGCCCCGCTTCTGGTTGGAGATCTCATCAATTGGAAGTCACATGCTGCTGCTGAGGATGGCCCCACACGGTGCAGCCTAAAGATCACTGAGATTACTGAGGATGGTACCACTTACAATCCGTAAAGGTGGCTTGGGACATCAATTCATATGAACAGTTATGGTATGATGGCTAGGACCGGTGTCACCCAGATGAGGATGGGTTCCCCTTTGAGTCCGGTTCATTCCTCATATCGTCTCGGGAGTTTTTCGTCGCCTCTGGCTCGCTCATTACGGATCGATTCATACATTTAAAATCTATATCCTGTATTTATATATTTCTGTAAAGCTGCTTTGGGGAAAATGTCCATTGTTAAAAGCGCTATGCAAATAAAACTGAATCGAATCGACCAAGAAACCTCACTGTGAAACAATTTCGTGCAATTGCGATTTCGCCAATCGAAGTAGTTTTCCGGGAAAAAATAAATAAATAAAAATTTCGGGGAAAAAAAAGGCACAGCGAAATCAATCACAAAAAGTTGAAATAAGAAGAAATAAAATATAAAAATGCTGAAATATATCAATAAATTCAATCAATAAAGTCACGGATCTTAGAAAGAAAAGAATACGTTTAAAAATCAAAACAATCTCAATATATAGTAAATATACGGTATTTTCACATCTTTTATTTTATCTTTGACCTTTGTGCATTTTATTTCTTTCGTTTTTTTTTTTTTTTTTTTTTGCCATTTACGTTTTTACTACCTCAGCACTTTGAGCTACACGTGTATGAAAAGTACGCTATAAAGGAAGTTAATCGGGGGTGCGCTTACTTTTAGTGCATGCGCGCCGTCTCCTATCTAGGGCTGTACTGTGTGTATCTAGTGTAGGTTTGCTAACAAACTGCCATCAAAATTGTGTTGCTTTTTAATTTTTTTTTTACTTTAACAAAATTAATTTGATTTGATTTCTTATAAAAAAAATTTTAAAAAAGTGGGGAGAAAATCGAACATTTTACAGTTTTAAAGATGCGAAACATCAACATGAGCTGCTTCCAGAGACTGTAATCTGTTATTTAAAGAAAAAGACGTTATAAAAATAAAAAAAAACATCTCGATACCTACGATATCTCAGGAAAAATGAAATTTCAGTTACGCATCGATAACAACGAGTACAAATCCTAAAAAGCGGGGGGTAGTGTACGAGCTCGGAGCTCGGGGTTAGTGAGTGTGGGAGACGTTACCTGGAAGGCGATGCCCACGTTTCGGCCGTACTGGTAGGCGATCTCGTGCACCTCGGGGTCAGAGTTCACCAGAATGGAAACCTGGAGTTGGGGAGGAAGGGGGAAAAAGAGGACGTGTTGGACCGGTTGTCCTCGTGTGCGGGGTGTTATTCCTGAGGACAGGACGTACATACTGCTTTACAGCTGTTCGCTATCAGACTCGCCGTCTTCTTAAACGTCTTCTCGAGGTAGTGTGTGAATCGCTCGTTCTCGTTTTCTTTGGATCCCAGCTGCATGAATTCACCTGTCATGGAGATCATTTAGCATCTCGTTGGCCTTTTTTTTTTTTTTTTTAAATCGGGAATGTTAGTGTTTAAATTAGATTAGATTAGATTAGATTCAACTTTATTGTCATTACACATGTATAAATACAAGGTAACGAAATGCAGTTTAGCATCCAATCAGAAGTGCAAAAGCAGCAAGTGCAATATATACAGTATGTATATGTGTAGAGATTCTCACACACACACACACACACACACACACACACACACACGATGTCGTACCTCTTACCAGATCCTCTATGACTTGAGAGAGCACAGACACCACGGTGGTGTTCCCGATGCGTGCGAGTGCCATGGACGCTGCAGAGAGAATGAAATCTCCAGCCAGGATGGCCTTCAGACACAGTTACACACACACACACACACACACACACACACACACACACGATTTCACTGCAAACCTGAATCAATAGCATCAATTCACACAGAAGGTTATCAAAAAAAACCATTAACTTCCCGCCTTCCTGAACACACTCACCTTTCTCTCCCCCCACACTTCATTGATCGTGGTTTTCCCTCGCCTCGTATCCGCGCCGTCGATGACATCATCGTGCACCAAGCTGGCCGTGTGGATCATCTCGGAGATCATGGCGATGGAGCGCTGGGCCGGGAGCAGGTGCCTGAGACACAGTGAGGAAACATGAACAGGGACACGCTGATGTATCAGCCAGATTAATTCTGCACAGTCGTCATGTCGTGTCTGATAAAAGGAAAAAACTAAACAAGGCCCTAAACAGAACAAGCTTAAAAGTCTCCCGTATTATTAGACGCCACACGACCAATCAGTAACAAAGGACTAAACTGTAACTTTCTACCACAGCACAGCTGAACGCTCGTAGCTGATTGGTCAGGAAGTCTGCGTTATGTGTGTGTAACGGCGCGGCTCGGACGGCGGTTCCAGCCGTGACATAAACGACAGGTTTATATTAATGTTTCTATAGTAACAGCTCATACACAGGAACCTGTATGATGGACTCTGATTAATCTAAGACTAATCATAAATGGATTCAGAAAGTGTTTAACAGAGTGAAATGTATAATGGTCGATGTGGTGGAGTTGTTTTGTTTGGAGACATTTATTTATGGGAGGAGTCTCGAGTGTCAGCGCTTTGTGATAGTTATAGTGCTTTGCTAAGTTTGCAGAGAAGAGACGAGAACAGAAAGAGAGAGAGAGAGAGAGAGAGGAGAGAGGAAAGAGGGAGAGGAGAGGAAGAGAAGAGGAGAGGAGATAAAGGGGGTGAGGAGAGGAGAGAAAGACGGTGAGGAGAGGAGAGAAAGACGGTGAGGAGAGGAGAGAAAGAAAAAGAGGGAGAGAAAGAGGGTGAGGAGAGGAAAGGAAGAGGAGAGGAGAGAAAGGGGGTGAGGAGAGGAAGAGAAAAGGGAGAAGAGAAAGGGGGAGAAGAGGAGAGAAGAGAGAGGGTGTGGAGAGGAAAAGAAAGAAGAGAACGAGGGTGAGGAGACGAGAGGAGAGGAAGAGAAAAGAGAGAAGGGGAGGATAGGAAAGAAGAGAACGATGGAGGGGAAGAAGAGAGAAGAGAAAAGAAGAGAAGAGAAAGAGGAACATGAGAAGGGAAGAGAAGAGAGAGAAGGAGAAGATAAAGAGGAAGAGAAGATGCAAGAAGAGAAGGAGGAGAGAAAGAAGAGAGAGAAGAAAAGATGCAAGAAGAGGAAGAGGAGATGGAGGAAGAGATAAAGAAGAGGAGAAGAGAGAGAAGAGAAGGAGAAGAGGAAGAGAGAGAGAAGAGGAAGAGGAAGAGAAGGTCAGTGAGGGAGCGATTGTTTAACGTGGAGAGAATCTAAGTGATAACGGACCCCAGTCTCTCGGTCGTTCTCACAGCATTAACATTAACTCCACAGCTAGAACCCGTGTGAGGTGTTGATCAGGAATAAATGGAACTCGTTGGTAAATCGCTGTGCCACAGGCAGAATAATGGGGAAAAGTCCTGTTACTGATTTTAAATCAAGACTAAAAACACACTTTAATAAATCGGCTTTTTTAATCTGTTTATTTGTTTGGTGTTTTTTCTCTTAATATTCAATTTTAAGTCTTTTTTTTTTATAATCTAATCAATGTACAGCACTTTGGTCAACTTTTCTTGTTTTAAATGCGCTTTATAAATAAAATATATTTATTTACTAATAACACACTCCGGACCGGGCGGTTTTACCAAAAATAATGCACTTTGGCGTGAGAACTACAGTTCCCATCATGCCGCATCACACCACCCCGTGACCATGGAGCGCATACACGGGAAAGTGCAGAGAGCAGATCGGAGTGTGACCTTCACGATCCTGAAGCTTGCACCCAGAAAAGTGTACAGTAGATATCACACTCTCTGGGTGGACCATCTGAGGCTTTAATATAACAAACCTGATTGGAATCATCAGGTGTCTGGGACGGGAATCATATTCAAACTGGATGGAAAAGGTGAGATCAGTGCATCTCGATAGAACGTTATTATAATGTGGCTGATGATGAGGTAAAGCTATTTAAAGCTTTATAGCAGTTAAGGTTTTATAGCAGTGTGTCTCACACACACACAGAGGTACTAGTAGAGGTTGACCGATTATGGATTTGACCGATATGGATAACTAAGTTGGGCCGAATGAAAACATAACACTTTTTTCTGTAACATTTAATTTTGTGCTAGAAAACTACTGTAATATATATATATATATATATATATATATATATATATATATATATATATATATATATATATATATATATATATATAAACATTTATTAATTATTATTAAAGTAAATAAAAGAAATACGTCCAAAATGAATTAAAAAACACTTCAAATAACACAACAAAATTAGTCAGTGATAGTTTTTATTTCACCCCTAGAGGCCGCTCTCGTACTGTATGACGACAGCGGACCCTTCTCAGCCTGCTATCGGTGCCGATCAATCGTTCGAACCTCTACACTCTAGAGTGAGGGATAAGAAAACTCACCCATCTCTGTTGCTGTGAATGTTGCAGGCTCGAGCCATTAACACCACGATCATGGGCCGTAAAGATTTTCCCTTCCCGTCAAAGTAATAATCACACAGCGCTTTCAGCTCCGCTTTGGACACGAGTAGCTGCTGGAGCACACAATCACACAATCACACACACACACACACACACACACGTTAAAGAGCTGTATATCAGGACACAGTGTCAATTACACATGGGGTTTGGTTTTGAATATACAAAAAGAAGAAGAATCATCACATCACCACCACGTCATTGATTATTTCCCTGAAACAGAATGACACGCAGTGTTTTACTCCTCTACATGTGACATTAGCCGATTCTGATATATAAACGCACACCTTTTTAATATCCTCGTACAGATTTTTCAGATCCTCCTGCGCCAGTGAAAAAGGATCTTTCAACTTCGCGTCACTGTGAATCCTACAGCAGCAGCAGGAGCTCCGGGCCACCGCGGGGTAAAGAACACGACTTCTGTACCTGGATAACAGAGAGCGAGGAGAAAACACACACCTCTGGCATGCTGAGAAACACTCAACACACTCGACACACTCGACACACTCAACACAATGTGAAGAATCTTTTACAGTATATACTTTGTGTGAACTGATCTGTAATAATACTAACCGTGTAAAAGAGCTGGGCCTGGTGGAGTTATGTGTGTGTCTGACAGGAAGCAGCACCTGAGCGGGAACAGTCAGAGTGTTCAGTACACGAGCGTGTGAGTGAGTGAGTGAGTGAGAGGTGTTCAGTACACGAGCGTGTGAGTGAGTGAGTGAGTGAGTGGTGTTCGGTACACGAGCGTGTGTGTGAGTGAGTGAGAGGTGTTCGGTACACGAGCGTGTGTGTGAGTGAGTGAGAGGTGTTCGGTACACGAGCGTGTGTGTGAGTGAGTGAGAGGTGTTCGGTACACGAGCGTGTGTGTGTGTGAGTGAGTGAGAGGTGTTCGGTACACGAGCGTGTGTGTGAGTGAGTGAGTGTGTGAGTGAGCAGAGGAACACTCAGTTTAGTTTAGCTGTGAGACAAACAGCACTGATGAGGTCACGACCTTTAGGTCTGAAACACAGGACTCACACATGTCTGTACAGTCTGTGTGTGTGTGTGTGTGTGTGTGTCTGTGTGTGTGTGCTTATGTAAAATATGACCATGACGACTTTTTTTAAACATGTATTTTCAAACATTGCTATGATTTATGTGTTATTTATCTTTTATCTGAAATCCACTGCAGGATCAGTATACTGTACACAAACTAAAAACTTCATTGTGCGAGCAAGCTTGTGTATACGACTTCTTCAATGTTAATAATAAGAAGAAGAAGAAGAGGAAGAAGAAGACGACAGCACCAATAAATAAATAAATAAAGCCAAAAATCAGTATCAATATTAAGATGATATTACCCAATAATAATAATAATAATAATAATAATAATAATAATAATAATCAAACAGCACTAGTAAAATGAATGGACGAATGAACAGTGTGTGTGTGTGTGTTCATTCATTCATTCATTCATTCTCTCTCTCTCTCTCTCTCTCTCTCTCTCTCTCACACACACACACACACACACACAGAATGTATGGACAAACCTGAGCTTTAGTGCTGGAATAACACCGTAGGAACGTGTGACTGATGAAGTGAAAGTGAGTGCAGAGTAAAATCAGATCAGGAGCTGAAACACTCCCACTCAGTGACCTTCTCCACTCCTGTGTGTGTGTGTGTGTGTGTGTGTGTGTGTGTGTGTGTGTGTGTGTGTTTTCTTCATACCTCTTTAACTAAACCCCCAGCCCCGGTTCCTCTCTCCCCCGCAGTCACCGGTCTCCGGTTCACCCCCCAAACAGCGTCTATGACCCCTGTAACTGCCCCATGCCCCCTCCAGCAGCGCCGCCACTGCACCGCCATGTTGCCCTCAGCACGGAGGACCGGTGTAGTGCCGCCCTCTCCGCTTCCTGCTCCACAAGGACCCCTGGGGTAGCTCTCACTTCCGCCTGACCGAAAATCCCACACTCGCTGATTGTTTTTGTTTTTAATGTAATAATAATAATAAGAAGAAGAAGAACAAGAACAAGAAGAACAAGAAGAAGAAGGACAAAAATAATAATAATAATAATAACACGAACACCTCCGTTTTTCTTATATGTACCCATGTCCAAGAAAAAAAGAATCACTAGAATAGCTAAACAAGACCAATAATGTTCTACATAATAAAACAAATATTTTATTTTATTTGAATGTAATAAACAGTGTAACTATGTGTTATTCAAACCTTTCATTTATTTATTATCGATCTCAGTTTTTTTTAATTAATTAATTATAAATTATTAATTATTATTAAAGTAAATAAAAGATATAAGTCCAAAATGAATTAAAAAACACTTCAAATAACACAACAAAATTAGTCAGTGATAGTGATTTTTTTTTTTTAACTATTAGGGCATAACCTGTCAATAATGTTATTTAAACCTTGATGTTTAAATTATGTTGATTCTTAATGTTATTTAAACCTTTAATTTATCTATTTAAAGGCGGTAGGTAGCTAGGGTAATTAACAATTTTATTTCTGTTACTATTCGGGCATCACCTGTCAACAACAACAACAACAACAACAACAACTATTATTATTATTATTATTATTATTATTATTATTATTATTATTATTATTATTATTATTATTATTAACTATAATTTGTATATAATTTTGATAACGTTGTAAAACTGTACTCTGTAGCATACTGTCAGCCGCAGATTCTATCATATTAATATTTATTTACTGATATATTTTAGTTTATACATATAAATCAAACAGGTAAATAAATAGCTTCCTAAACGCTCGCAAAGGTCCATCCAATCAGAAGGAGACCGGAAATCTGCGGGATGCAGGTTGTACGAGGGATTCACAATGCAACAGCACACCGTGCTGATTTATGGTATAGGGGAAAATGCGCCGCACAACCCGGAAGTGTCTTAACAGATGATAAACAGGGGAGAAGTGGGTTTGTTTTTGCTGAGTTGATTTCGATAAAGAAATCGTCAGCGTTGTCGTGTTTCTGTTCTGATGCAGCTTTAAGTCGTGAATGTGTCTTTAATTTCGATATTCCGTGTAAACTGTGATGTTAAAGCTCACCATCGCTCTGTTTGTGGTTGTAGTGGAGAGTGTGTCCTCTGATGGTTCAGGGGTTTGTGAGAACAAGATTTGTGAAATCTGTGTTAAATGTTGTCATGGTGATGAAGATAAGCGCTTCAATCCTCCCAAACATGCACTGAAACTTTCAGCTCAAAAACTGTTAGGTAGGCTCAGAAATAAATAAATAAATGACATTTTGTAGATGATTAATGTACAGTTATGTTATTTAAATCAATGCACTAAATGCTGATTTTCATCAATAAATAGATAAATAAAAGTCTATTTAATAATATATGCTGATTAATATGCGGTGATGAAGCAGTGTATTGTGGATACTGCAAATCAGAAGCACACCACGGTGAACTAGTTCCCCACTGAGAAAAAGAAGAGAAATACATCTCCTTTTTCCGATGGTTGAACTGTTTTGGCTTGTTTCAGGTCTTTTGAGATGTAAATTTTGCTGGGACCTGGCATCCCTAGTCCTGGAGAACTCTTCTGTCCTTTCTCCTGTCTCTGTCCTCTACTTCTCTACACGTCTTATTCAAGGAATCAGCTAATTATCAGAGTTAAAGTGAGTGTGTAGGAGCAGGGAAAGTGTAAAAAAAATATATATATATGTGCAGGAGGGGACAGGGGTACTCCAGGACCAGGGGTGGAAACCTGTTTTTCACTGGTAAAATAAACCGGTTGTTCATCGTTATCGCCATGTTGTAAATCTGGTTGAGAACACGGTGATAATGATAAAAAAAAAAGAAGAAATGATGTACAGTGCAGCCTTAAATCACGTGATTTCACTGAGGTCACGTTAACTGTTTTACATTTGTTTAACTCGCTGACTTCTTGTGATTATTATTATTATTATATATTTTTTTTTCAAATCATGTTCTCCAGACTCTCTCCCGCTCGATGGAGTAAAGGATAACGCTGTTCGGACGGTGAAGAGATGTGTGTTTTCTCCATCACAGCCCACGCCACTGAGAGGGGAGGTTCACCTCGCTGCTGTGTCACAGGTAACGTTTATGCAGTAATGTGTGAGAACTGAACACGTTTACACTGAATTAAGTCCAGATTTACTACATTCTTACACGTTTACACTGAATTAAGTCCAGATTTACTACATTCTTACACGTTTACACTGAATTAAGTCCAGATTTACTACATTCTTACACTTTTACACTAAATTAAGTCCAGATTTACTACATTCTTACACGTTTACACTGAATTAAGTCCAGATTTACTACATTCTTACACTTTTTTACACTGAATTAAGTCCAGATTTACTACATTCTTACACGTTTACACTGAATTAAGTCCAGATTTACTACATTCTTACACTTTTTTACACTGAATTAAGTCCAGATTTGCTACATTCTTACATGTTTACACTAAATTAAGTCCAGATTTACTACATTCTTACACGTTTACACTAAATTAAGTCCAGATTTGCTACATTCTTGCACGTTTACACTAAATTAAGTCCAGATTTACTACATTCTTACACTTTTTTACACTAAATTAAGTCCAGATTTACTACATTCTTACACTTTTTTACACTAAATTAAGTCCAGATTTACTACATTCTTACACTTTTACACTAAATTAAGTCCAGAGTTGCTACATTCTTACACTTTTACACTGAATTAAGTCCAGATTTGCTACATTCTTACACTTTTACACTAATTAAGTCATCCTGTAAACTTCCTGTTTCACTCAAATATGAATAATATGCAGAAATAAAATGATATCTGACATTTTATATCGTCTTCAAAAATTGATAATACATAAGCGTAAGAAAACGATTAGGAATAGTTTGCTTTCTAAAAAATAAAAAATAAAAATTAAGAGCCGTGTATTCATCAGGTGAGCTCGAGTCACAGACGTTCCACAACGTTAAATCTAAGTGTATATGATTAAAAGTTTGCCGTGTTGAGCTAGAGCTGGACGATATGATAGAAAATATCACGTCACGATACTCAGAAGCATTACACGATATGTATCAAGATATACAGGTAGTGTTGCATTTAAAAAAAAAAAAAAAAAAAAAATGTTTCATACGTTAGTTAATATTTACGAAGATACATTTTAGTTATATTTTTAATATTAAAAAAATTACATTTTGTTTATAGAAAATAAATAAATAAACATCGTGGTGAAAAAATGTTTTCAATCTTTACAATTAAATAATGTATTTTTTAAAAAAATTATATATACATATACAGTATGTGATATTCATGATATCATAATTTATCATAATATTGATATTATATTGCCAGATCGCCCAGCTCTACTACCACACACACACACACACACACACACACACACACACACACACACACACACACACACACACATGTATCGGGCCACTGACATCTGCAGTACTTCTGCATACACGCTGGATGACAGTGAGGCTTATGCGTCTAGAGCTCTTCTTCCGTTTTCAGGATGTTCTGAAGGACATCTTGGACCTGGACGAGTCTGTGACCCGAAGTGAAGGTTTTGTGCAGCGTGTCAGTGGAGTGAAACTGTTTCCCGGCTCTGTTCCTCTCGCTCACAGATACGGAGGCCATCAGGTATTCAGTGATATTCAGACTATAGGTATATAATCCTATCTGGAGAAAAATGCTTTATTAAGTAAAAAAAAAAAAAAAAAAAAACCTCTGTATGTAATGAAGTAAAATATTATTAGGAAGACTTGTTGATGTGTAGAAGAAGCTAAAATGGCCAGTATCTTCTCTTATTTTGCAGTTTGGTTACTGGGCGGGGCAGCTGGGAGACGGGCGTGCACATTTACTAGGCGAATACACAAACAGGTTATAATTAAGTAACATATTTTTATTTTTCTCTCAGTTGCTAGTTCTTCTCTATTAGATACGTGTTTAAACATTACATATTTAAATGGTGTCTAACAGAAAGGGTGAGAGATGGGAGCTTCAGCTCAAAGGCTCTGGGAAAACTCCATACTCGAGGTAATGATCACCTCCAGACTTTAAATAGGAATGTCTGTGGAAGTAATGAAAGTGAGTGTGAAGTTCCTGGTGTGTGTGTGTGTGTGTGTGTGCGTGTGTGCGTGTGCGTGCATGTGTGTGTGTGTGTGCGCGTGTGTGTGTTTTTGTGTGTAGGTCTGGAGATGGGCGTGCGGTGCTGAGATCGTCTGTTCGTGAGTTCTTGTGTAGCGAGGCCATGCACTTCCTCTCCGTCCCCACAAGCAGAGCTCTCAGGTGAACACTATAACATTTAATACACACACATTTTATACAAATCAATATCGGAGGTGGTTGCTAGGGTGTGGCTAGGTGGTTGCTATGGTATTTCCGGTGGTTGCTAGGGTGTTGCTAGGTGGATTCTATGCTATTCCAGGTGGTTTCTAGGGTGTTGCTTTGTGGTTGCTATGGTATTTCAGGTGATTGCTATGGTGTTGCTATGTGGTTCCTATGCTATTCCAAGTGTTTGCCAGGGTGTTGCTAGGTGGTTGCTGTGGTATTCCAGGTGGTTGCTAGTGTGTTGCTATGTGGTTGCTATGGTATTCCAGGTATTTGGTAGGGTGTTGCTATGTGGTCCCTATGCTATTCCAAGTGTTTGCCAGGGTGTTTCTAGGTGGTTGCTATGATATCATAGGAGGTTGCTAAGGTGTTGCTAACTGGTTGCTATTGTATTCCAGGTGGTTGCTAGGGTGTTGCTACGTGGTTGCTATGGTGTTGCAAATTGGTGCCATGGTATTCCAGGTGCTTCCTAGAGTGTTGCTAGGTGATTGCTATGGACTTCATGGATGTTTTATGTCACAAATCTACACTAAATAGCTCACGATACTGAAGTGGGGGGGGTGATCAGTATAGTTTTGAAAATTATTTACAAATAAAAACGTGAAGGTTGTGATTGCGTAGGTATTCACCCCCTTTTTCTGTGAAAGACCTGTTCGGGAAGAACTCTGAGTTTGTTAGAGTGTTGTGGCTGCCATCGCATCATCCAGGTGGAGGCTACACACTGGCGGTGGTTGAGGAGATTTCCCCCTATACTATGTAAAGTGCTTTGAGTGCCTAGAAAAGGGATTATAAATGTAATGAATTATTATTATTATTATTATTATTATTATTATTATTATACCGATAAAAAACAGCATCATGAAGACTGAAGAGCCGTCAAAACACATCTTCTCATCTGTTGTGTCACAGTGAAAGGAAATATTTTGCACCTTCATATTAGACATGTTGCGTAAACCAAATCTGATTTCAAGTCATTTCAATTAAAAGGACGAACAAGTAAAACTACTTCCTTCCCTTCGACTACCTTCAGTCCTGCGGCAGTGTGATGTGCCGCAGAAGGTCAGAAGATCCTCAGTGATCTTACCGATGATGTATTTCCTGTGTTTGTCTGAAAGCCTAGCGGTGAGTGAGGAGGCTGTGTGGAGAGATCGGTTTTATAACGGCAGTGTGAGGAGAGAGAGAGGTGAGTCTGAAAACACACTCGGCATTTTCACTCTGTTTTAGTGTGAGTTCATTCTGAACGTGTGTGTGTGTGTGTGTGTGTGTGTGTGTGTGTGTGTGTAGGAGCTGTTGTCCTTCGTCTGGCACCGTCATGGTTTCGAATCGGCTCTCTGGAGATTTTAGCCAGAACTGGAGAGCTGGATATTCTCAGGTGTTGTTATCGGAAATGTTATAGCGTCTGAATTTAATTTTTAAAATACTGAATAATTGTTTTCAGCTCTGACATCATTTCAGTTTAATGTTTACATTTTTTATTTGGGTGTATTTAATATTTTATTATTCAGTTCGTTAACTATATTTTGTACTGCATCTGTTTTGTACTTGTGTGTGTGTGTGTATATATATATATATATATATATATATATATATATATATATATATATATATATATATATATATATATATATATATATACTTGTACTTATAGATATAAAATTATTTTAACTTTTTAATTATTACATAATTTAACAGTAAAGTGTTTAAACGTTAGCTTTATCTCAGTTGACACAGTTGTGTGCAAAAGTTTGGGCACCCCTGGCCAAATTAAACACTTCTTCTGAAAATATTAATGCACAGTTACTTTATATTTGCTAAATTAAAAAAAAAAATAGAAGAAATGTCTTTTTAATATTTATTAAGCAGTAGATTTATTTATATATTACACATGTATTACACTTAATTCTATTTTATACTCATTTTATATTATGTTTATTCTGTATGTAATGTGTGTTATTGTATTTGTATTATATTATAAAAAGACTATATAAACTCTAACTAAAGAATATTAAAATAATATTTAGTGATAAATATACTGTAATTATTCATATTATTGAGTTTTGAGTGTGTGCGTGTGTGTGTGTGTGTGTGTGTTTTACACTCTACAGGACATTGTTAAATTTTGTAATAGAAGAGCATTTGACAGCCATCGAACCCACTGATCCGAACAAATACGTGGTGGGAAAGAGCATTTGTTGAAAAGTTTATTATTAATATTTATTTTTAATCTTAAGTATTAACATACAGCTGGAATATAAGAATTTTATAAAAGTAAAATCTGAAATAAACATTAATCTCAGTAGTGTAATGTGTTTGTGATAAGTGGTGTTTTGGTGCTGCAGGAGTTTTTCTCAGTGGTGGTGAATGAAACTGCACACATGATCGCTAAGTGGATGTCTGTCGGCTTCGCTCATGGTGAGCTCTTTGATCACAACAGCTGGATTATTATACCTCAGAGTACATCATTCACAGATCATACTGACATTTTTATTTAATTACAGGTGTGTGTAACACGGACAACTTCAGCCTTTTATCCATCACTATAGATTACGGTCCATTTGGATTTATGGAGTCGTATAACCCGAGTAAGTCTCACCGGCATTGTCGACAATGTCAAATAATAAGCATAAAAATCATATATATATATATATATGTATATGGTATGTGTATTTTAACAGTGAGAGACAAAATAACAACAAAAAAATCCAGAAAAACGCATTTCAAAAAAGTTATAAATTGATTTGCATTTTAATGAGTGAAATAAGTATTTGACTCCTTTGACTTAGTACTTGGTGGCAAAACCCTTGTTGACAATCACAGAGGTCAGACGTTTCTTGTAGTTGGCCACCAGGTTTGCACACATCTCAGGAGGGATTTTGTCCCACTCCTCTTTGCAGATCCTCTCCAAGTCATTAAGGTCATTTTCAACACCCTGGATGAGGGAAGGAGGTTCTCACCCAAGATTTGACGGTACATGGCCCCGTCCATCGTCCCTTTGATGCGGTGCAGTTGTCCTGTCCCCTTAGCAGAAAAACACTTCCAAAGCATAATGTTCCCACCTCCATGTTTGATGGTGGGGATGGTGTTATGACTTGGGGTCATAGGCAGCATTCCTCCTCCTCCAAACACGAGTTGAGTTGATGCCAGAGAGATCTGACCACACCTGACCACAACACTTTCACCCAGTTCTCCTCTGAATCATTCAAGCAAACTTCAGACGGGCCTGTACATGTGCTTTCTTGAGCAGGGGGACCTTGCGGGCGCTATAGGATTTCAGTCCTTCACGGAGTAGTGTGTTAGCAATTGTTTTCTTGGTGACTATGGTCCCAGCTGCCTTGAGATCATTAACAAGATCCTCCCGTGTAGTTCTGGGCTGATTCCTCACCGTTCTCATGATCATTCAAACTCCACGAGGTGAGATCTTGCATGGAGCCCCAGACCGAGGGAGACTGACAGTTTCTTCCATTTGCGAATAATCGCACCAACTGTTGTCACCTTCTCACCAAGCTGCTTGGTGATGGTCTTGTAGCCCATTCCAGCCTTGTGTAGGTCTACAATCTTGTCCCTGACATCCTTGGACAGCTCTTTGGTCTTGACCATGGTGGAGAGTTTGGAATCTGATTGATTGATTGCTTCTGTGGACAGGTGTCTTTTTACAGGGAACAAACTGAGATTAGGAGCACTCCCTTTAAGAGAGTGCTCCTAATCTCAGCTCATTACCTGTGTAAAAGACACCTGGGAGCCAGAAATCTTGCTGATTGATAGGGGATCAAATACTTATTTCCCTCATTAAAATGCAAATCAATTTATAACTTTTTTGAAATGCGTTTTTCTGGATTTTTTGTTGTTATTCTGTCTCTCACTGTTAAAATACACCTACCATTAAAATTATAGACTGATCATTTCTTTGTCAGTGGGCAAACGTACAAAATCAGCAGGGGATCAAATCCTTTTTTCCCCCACTGTGTGTGTGTATATATATATACGTGTATGTATATATATATATATATATATATATATAAAGTACTGTGCAAAGGTTTTAGACACATGCAAAGAAATGCTGTAAAGATGTCTTCAAAATAATGAAATTAAATGTTTCTATATTTAAAAAAAAAAAAACATACCGTATAGAGCAGTAAACAGTAGTAAATGAAACAAAGTCGATATTTGATGTAAATAGTAGTCTCTGTTACAATTAGTGCAGTTTTATAAGGAAATGAGCTGGTAAGTTTTATTGAGCATCTTGCAGAACCAGACACAGTTCTTCTGGACACTTTGACTTTCGCACTCGCTTCTTATTTTTTCAGCAAAACCCAGCAGCCTTCATTGTGTTTACTGTCTGAAAAGTGTCTCTTACGTAATACGCTGCTTTCTTTAATGACATACAAACATTTTTCTGTAACATTTAATTTTGTGCTAGAAAACTAATGTTTGGGAATCTAAAATGTTTTTTTGTACTGACTTGATAATGTAGACGCCATAAAATAAAAAAATCTATAGCAAAGATTGTACTAAACAAAATAGGATGCCTAAACTTTTGCACAGTACTGTATTTCATACATTTGTCTTAAAACACAATTTCCAAATAAATTAAAGCTGCAAGCAGCATTTTCAGGGGCCAAGCATCCAGACTCGGTGAGCCGCACATTCACGGACGCGCTACAATTGCTGCCTAAGCAGTCACAGGAAAGCAGAGCCATAACTTTAGGCAAAGGGATTCAAGAGGGATTTGTAATTTCAATTATGTTTAGGTAATTCTCTGACTACCGGAGGAAAGGTCTAGATGATCAAATGGGCAGCAGGGTGCCATTGCTGCTGCAGCTGCCGCTACTACTGTGTCTAATTAGGCAGAAATTGCGTTGAACTCATCTCGACCCAGGGAATCCATGGATGCCTGACTTTTAAAATTTGGACACAGTTCAAAAGTTATGAATAAATGTACTTCCAAATTAGGTCCGAATTTGACCCAATGGTGGCGCTAAAACATTGGCAGCACTTGTCCCAAATTTGGTCAGAATGTTCCTTAGACCCTCCCCAATCAGTCAACTTTTTACCAGATGGTTCTATGGGCTGCCATAGACACCCTGGCCAGAAGAAGAAGAAGAAAAGGTAGAATAACAATAGGGGGCCTATGCACCTTCGGTGCTTGGCCCCCTAATGAAGTCAAGAGATTTCTACCTTCTTTTGTAGAAACCAGTCTCGAGTTATTGTGGCTGTACGTTTGGGATCGTTGTCTTGTTGAAACATCCGTCTTCTCTCCAGATTCAGTTTCTTGGCCAATGAGATTAAGTTCTCCTCTAATATTTCTCGGTACGTCTCTCCATTTATGTTCCCTTCGATGAGGTGTAATACCCCAATAAAGTTTGCAGAGGCAGCCCCATATCATGATGCTCCCACCACCGTGCTTCACTGTGGGGATCGTGTTCCTGGGATCAAACTTTCTTTCTCTGCGTATGACGAGCTGGTTCTATTTTTGTTTCGTCTGACCAGTGTATATTGTTCCAAAATAGTTCTGATTTGTCCAAATGCTTTTAGACGTGCATCTTTGTGCTTCTTTTTTAGCAGAGGAGTTTTGTGTTAGGTTTAGGAACTGAGATGAATGCATTGCAGTTCATTGCTTGTTGTAACTGTTGTTCCTGCTGCTTTCAGGTTGTCCTGCAACTCTTTTTTTGAATGACTGCTGGCTTCTCTCTGATCTTCCTTATCATTACTTTTTATTTTTTTTTAGACCGTGCCGCACATTGCAAATGACACTCTGCTACGCTGAAGCAATTATTTGATTATTTACAGTTACTCACTTTGCTATACTGAAACAATTTATTTGACCTTTCTAGTACACACATAAATATATTTGATGTATCTCATAGATTAGTACATAATGTACTTACACTTCAGCGTGTATGTTATTGTGTGAACCATACCATGAAAACTATTCTCTTTGCTTTATTTCTGTTACTAAACTTTGTTTTATTGAATATAGAGTTTGTGCCGAACTCGTCTGACGATGAGGGCAGGTACAGTATCGGAGAACAGGCTAACGTGGGCCTGTTTAATCTCCAGAAGCTTCTCGAGGCTCTTCACCCAGTGCTGTCTCCACATCAGAGAGCACAGTGAGTCTGTGCGGGGTTACATCTTTGATAAATTAGTTACCATTTAATGATGGACGTCTCAGGACTGTCTGCTTTTCCAAGTGTTCTCTTTAATTCTCTTAATATGCTTACAGTCCCCTCTGAAAGTATTGGAACAGCAAGGCCAATACTATTGTTTTCGCTTTACGTTAAAGACGTTTGGGTTTGAGATCAAAAGACAGATCAGAATTTCACATTTCATTTCCTCACATTTACATCTAGACGTGTTAAACAACTTACAGCATGGCACCTTTTGTTTGAGCCCACCCATTTTTTCAAGTGATCAAAAATATTGGAACACATAACTGATCTTGCTGCCCATGTGTGCCCTGTTAAATTGATTGATATGAGCCACAAAAGATCTGGAACCAAGAATAAAAAGTGAGAAGAGAAGAAAGGCCAAAGTGTAGAGAAAGAAAGGATCTGCTCATGATCCAAAGCATACAAGCTCATTTATGAAACATGGTGGAGGTAGTGTCATGGCTTGGGCTTGCATGGCTGCTTCTGGAACAGGCTCACTGATCTTTATTGATTATGTAACTCATGATGGAAGCAGAAGAATGAATTCAGAAGTTTACAGGAACATTTTGTCTGACAATTTACAGAGAAATGCATCCAATCTAATCGAGGAGGAACTTCATCATGCAGCAAGACAATGATCCAAAACACTGCCGACTCAACAAAGGACTTTATCAGGGCGAAAAAGTGGAAGGTTTTTGACTGGCCAAGTCAATCACCAGACCTTCACCCAGTTGAGCAGCAGAGACCGAAGGGAGAAACCCCCTGAAACAAACAACAACTGAAAGATATTCATCATATTCATCTTTTGATCTTAAACCCAAATGTATTCAGTGCATAGCAAAAACAAAGAATTGGCCTTGCCGTTCCAATACTTTCAGACGGGACTGTGTATTTAGAATGATTTACACACTCGTACAATTTGCACATTGACTCGGTTGTATTTTTATCGTCTTGTTTATAAACGGCATGATCTACATGAACTGAATCGTTGTTTTATGTCTGTGTCACTCAGAGCTGAGCGAATACTAAGAGGATATCCAGAAATCTACCACAGAAGGTGAGTCCGTATTTAAACGGGGTTCATGTGGTTGTTGTTAAAGAATTTATTTGTTCCAAATTAATCGTACATTTGCGTAGCTTCTGATAGCGTTGACCATATCGCCGGGTGATCGTGAGCTCGAATCCTGACGGTGCCACAGCCATCCGTAGCCACTGGTCCAAAGTAGCTGCGTAATGCTATACTGTCTTACATCGACTCTACAGAGCTCCGAACAAACAACAGATGTGTGTAAGTGTCTTTCTCTTTCTCTTTCCAGCTTTCATGACCTTTTCAAAGCCAAACTGGGCCTCCTCGGTGATGACGAGGGTGATGCGTATCTCATCGCCTTTCTGCTAAAGGTGAAGAGAAATGATGAATGTCGTGGGTAGCTTTTGAGATAGATGAGCGTAGCGGTATGCATTCTGGATTTGCTCTGTCTTCTCTCTGTTTCTTTTAGCTAATGGAGGACACGCGTGCAGACTTTACCATGACCTTCAGACAGCTGAGTGACGTGAGTCTGCACGAGCTCCAGAAGATCTCCATCAATCAGGTCCTCCTCCTCCTCCTCCTCCTATTCATCCAAAACATATAGAAACCGAGCAAAAGCTTCATCCTTTAATCACATGCTCCTTAGTCGTTTATAGCTGCACTTTTATGGCACTTGCCGGCCATTTGATCAGATCCACCGTTCATGTTGTGTGGAGAAATTCCGCCTATAAAGGAGGTTCGGTTCTCTGATTAAAGCCACGCCCCTGAGTACAGCTTAGGCCTGTGAATGGACAGTGGTTGCATTGCAGTGTTGCAAACTCAGTGATGACAGTTAAAAAAAAAAAAAAAACAAAGCAATGCAACGGGGGACTGTATTAATGTCTGACCAAATAAAATGACACGAGAGCAGTGCATTTCAGCATGAAACGTTTCCTCCGTATCGCTACTGAAAAGCAATACGGTGTGTGTATTGTATATGACTTAAACTGAATCTTTTTACAGACCATGTGGGCTCTCTGGGATCTTTCCTCTCATGATTATTTCTCAGACTGGGTTAAACTTTACTTAAAGAGGATTGAAAGGTAACACCGTGTCTTTCCGCCCCCAACACTTCAGCTGATTCTGCATGTGAAAGTTTTCTTTATAATGTGTTTTGTCTTTTACAGTGAATCACAGGTGGGTGATTCAGAAGAGAATAGGCATCACAGGATGAGAGGTGCGTCCTCCTGAGTGCGGTGTGTCATTTCCGTCGTGTAACAGTGACTACAGCATTACAGTAAACACACTCATTTCTCTGTGTGTATTTTGTAACGTGTGTTGAAAAGCAGGAGTCAATCCTCGCTACGTGTTGAGGAACTGGATGGCCGAGTCGGCTATTAACAAAGCAGAGAATAACGACTTCTCTGAGGTGAGGAACTGTCAAATCTGAGGAAGTTCAGATAGAGATTTCTCTCTAAATATATTTTTCTAAACATATGTTAAACAACATATTTAACTTGGTCTGTTCAGGCTTTATTTTGTTATATTTCTTATATAGCAGATGCCTAAACCTGTAACACTGGCTCGTACAATTAGCATATTGTGGCATATTTAAGTTCTGGTCCTTGTAGACGAAACAAGTCTAAGAAGTTCAGCAGAAAGAACAGATTATAAAATGTTTCTGCAGTCTAATATTCATTCTGTATGTGAATCTGCAGGTGGCGCTGTTGCTTCACACTCTGACTGAACCCTTTGTGGAGAATGAGAAAGCGGAGAGAGCAGGTTACTCCAGCAGACCTCCAGCCTGGGCTTCAGAGCTGAGGGTCAGCTGCTCTTCCTGATCTTTCTCATTTATACACCTATCTCTAGGTCCTTTTTTAAATAGAATTTTTAGATGGAAGCAAAAAAAGAGACAAAGATTTCATTTGAATTCTAAGTAATTCAGTTTAAACACTGAAACTAACATCTACAGTATACTCAATCAATCAAAACATTAAGTCTAAAATGAAAATTAATCTGTGAACAGTGGATCTTTAAAGTGAATCTCTGAACAGTGAATCTTTAAAGTGAATCTCTGAACAGTGGCTCTTTAACGTGAATCTCTGAACAGTGGATCTTTAAAGTGAATCTCTGAACAGTGGCTCTTTAAAGTGAATCTCTGAACAGTGGCTCTTTAACGTGAATCTCTGAACAGTGGATCTTTAACGTGAATCTCTGAACAGTGGATCTTTAACGTGAATCTCTGAACAGTGGATCTTTAACGTGAATCTCTGAACAGTGGATCTTTAACGTGAATCTCTGAACAGTGGATCTTTAACGTGAATCTCTGAACAGTGGATCTTTAAAGTGAATCTTTAAAGTGAATCTCTGAACAGTGGATCTTTAAAGTGAATCTCTGAACAGTGGATCTTTAAAGTGAATCAAATAAGAAATAAAACAAATAAGAAATAAAGGTGTGTTTTTTCAGTGGAATATATTTCAATTCCATGAATTCAATTATGTTTAAATTTCCTTATTAAAAATTCAGTTGCTTTTAACATCCAAATCCGTACGTCTCTTTTCTGCTTCCATACCGTTACAGCATTTTACTGACGTCCATAGGGTCAGGTGATGCAGAGCCACACCATTTATATCAGCTGTTCAACAAATATTAATTTTCATAAAGTCCCTATTTACAATTCCTTACATTTTAAATCCTGTTTAAATACTAAATACCTATTTTGAGTGACCAATGACTTAATAATTGTATGACACACAAATATAAAGCTATAGTGTGAGTGCAGACTGTGTGTCTATGATGTACAGAACCATTTCTATCACTAGAAATGTTGCAAAGATGAAAAGAGCGAAAGGGAGATGGATAGGGAGCGGATAATGTCTGTAACATCAGAAATAAGTGTGTATTATTTGATTTCCCATGCAAAGGATGAAAAAAGAAGAAAAATGTGTCTCTCTTCCAATTCCTGAATTGTGTTTAAGCTAGTTTCTGGTCTTTTTTTTTTGGGTTGGTTTTTGAGATGTTTTTGAGCTGGTAATTTTACTGAAACCTGGCAACCCTGGTTAATGACATATAATATAATGTAATATAAGCTGCTGCTGGTCCTTGTGTAATTTTTTTGCTGTTTATGCTGTACAAAAAAAAAGGAAAATTATATGATTTAATGAACATACAGTGTGAATATAACCCATATTATTTGTATAGTGTTGTATAGAAGTGGTATATAATTAGAATCCTTTTTTTTTTATTTAATTTTATTTAAAAAATTCTTTTTAAGCACATGATTTTATATTGAATCTGTTGAAATATTATCAGAAGTACCTGCCTGGGTCCTTATCCTTATCCCGTCACACAAAAATAATAGCATTACATTCGATATACATTTACTGTAATATTTCATTCCTTTTCCCCAGTTCCAACTGCCACTCCACCTAAAAAAAAAAAAAAAAGAGATGCAATACAGTGTAGCACTGATAGTTTAGTCCTTAAAATATTCCTCCAGACAAATCCACATATTTACAGCACGTGCATAATATCAGAAGTCATTCTGCTGAAAGTTCACTGCCCGCCACGTTTTTTCTGCATGGCCACCATGAGTTCTGACATTAAGTCACCACCAGAGGGCGCCGCTAGTGACGGTGTAGTCCTCCTTGGAGGCGGAGGTGCGACTTTCCTCAGAGTGGATGCGGAGGGATTGAATCCCCCTCCAGAAGGCGGCGGAGGAGGAGGGGGAGGTGGAGGAGCTCCGCTTGCAGCTGGAGGTGGTGGTGGTGGTGGTGGAAGATCTTCACCTATAGGAGGAGGAGGAGGAGGGAGGAACGGATCTGGAGGAGGTGGAGGAAGCTCTCCTGACATCATGGGAGGAGGTGGAGGTAGGAAGTCAGGAGGAAGCTCCATGTCGTCGATCGGAGGTGGAGGAAGCGGAAAGTCTGAGGGCGGAGGATGGAAAGATGGCACTGCTCGCTGAGGGAGGGCGGGTCGGAGCTGCTTCTTTACAGGCATGGAGGGTGGAGAAGGAGGAGGAGGTGCCAGGGTGGGCTCCGGTGGTGGAGGGGGAAGGACGTCGACTGGAGGTGGTGGAATGAAAGCTGGGGCCTTGAAACACACAGAAAAACTGTATGTTTAAAATAGATTTTAAATCTGGCTGAAATCAGTTTTTTTTTTTTTTTTTTTTTGCGCTGGCACATCGAGGCTAATGTAGCTAACAGGTAATAGAAAGTTATAGCCACCAGTTTAGCATCCTTCAAACCGCATGTCTAAATCCTCACACACTCGAATCAGACAGCTTTGTGGATTTACTCAGTGTCTCAAACGGGCCAAAAGCTAAAAACATGTGTATGTTGTATGTCATGTTTGTTAGAAGTGATTCATGGGGGACGCAAACTTTTTACGTTTAATTGTAGTCCTAATTTACATGCTAATGTGGTAGATGTTAGCATCTATTACGTTTTAGCTACATTAGCATCGCAGGCCAAGTACAAATCTAAACAGACGCAAAAATTTGGACACCAAGCATGTTTTGTTTGATTGATTATATTTGGGTTAAGTGGAAAATTATGTGATTAAACTTTTCCTTTTAGATGATCTTTCATGTTCAACAGAGAAAGTGACACATTTTATACACACACACACACACACACTGAATAAATCATATATGTAGTTCTAGTTTTGGTAAAGATGTTAAATGGCTAGCTTAAGATTTACTCAGATGACTCGTCACTCTGTTTCAAACTAATGTGGCTCTGGCAAAGTTTTTCAGCATTTACAACAATCTGGCCTCAATCTTCTTCACTCTACACTTTATTACAGACAGCTGGGAAATATTTCTAACACACAACACATGCCCTTCTTCTAAACGAAACGGCACTAGCTGTATTAAAGACATGAGGCAGTTGAGTCAATATCAGGTGTTAGTTGTCAAGACAGGACAACAACACGGTGCGTTAAAAGCTTCCACGTGTTAGCGCTTGGACAAAATATGTGGCGTTACAATTAGAAATATCTGAAGCAGATTGTGTGTGAACAGGATATTCAGATCGATTTCTCTTTCATACAGCTAATAAAAGTTTAAACCTTTCCAGTTGTTGGGTTCCCCCCCCCATTTTATTAGCATGTTTACCTTGAACGCCGGCTCTGAACGAGGCTGAGGGGCGTGTCCGTTGGCTGCTTTGGCTGAAAAACACAATTAGAACATTTCATTCACCTCAATACTGTTTTGTTTTTGTTTTTTTACTGTTTAAAAATGGTTAGTCTAGTCTAGATCCTGATGTTCGTGGCGGTTATTGTTTTTTTAATAAGGTTTGACCACAAGTTAAGCTTCTCAAAATCTTTCTAGGCCATGAAATTGCACTTGTTGTATTTTTTAGAATAAGTGAGAATTGAAGTGAAGTAGAGCATCGTGGCCACAGGAGCATAAGCATGGAGATGACTGATAAGATTACACTTTACTTCAATCTTCAAATTTGAGTTTATAAATATACAATGAGAAAGAAGAAAAAAAACTGAACACAGTGAACTCGGTGGCAAAAATGTAACATGGTCTTCAAATAAACTGAGTTTTCTAAGCTTCCTTTTCGCCAATCATGGTTTATGAACGCGCTGCCAGAGTTCTCGTTTACGCCCCACAAGTTTATGTTACAAATCTCAAGTGTGGGCGGGGCTTAACTGTGATTTACTCTCATTGGTTAGTGAGATCTGGATGGACAGCTCCCTGACCAGGAAGTAGAGACTTCAGTGCCACGTATTTTGGAGAGCGTCCTGGATGCGGTTCTCTGTATAGTTACAGTGTTTGTACTCTGTAGTGGAAATTACTTAACTTACTCGGTCAGTATATTAGTTCGTAATTAATATTTGAGGTTTGGGGAGTCTCGTACGACTATTTTGTTCAAGAAGAGCTCTCGGGAGCGGCACGGAGTGTCATCATGGTCATCATCATCATCGTCCTCCTCCTCAGCTGGACACTCGAGCTGTCAGTCCAAATCTTACTAGCTAATGAGTAAAGAGCTGTTAAGCCCCGCCCACACGAGAAGTTTGTGCCTGAATGGCGAATGTAAACTTGCGGAGCGTAAACGAAAGCTGTTAATGAAGAACGCGGTTTATTTGAAGACCATGTTACATTATTGGCACTCAGTTCACTGTTTTCAGTTTCCTTTTTTCTCATCGTATATTTTTGTTCGGTTCTTGAAAAGTTACGTTCAATACTCTTGGCACAAATCTAATCCCATAATATCACCTTAAGCAAATTCCTAAAGCTAACCGACTTTTTCGCTCATTCCTACCAAATATTTAATTAGAGGCCATGTGTTAAGTACGACATTCAACAACATGTTAAATCGTGGACTCACGTTAGAAAGTTTATGGCCGTGAGTTTGGTATCTCAGGGGCACGCCTTATTAAAAATAACCACCAAGTCACCTCAGAGGTTTGAGTGATTGAGTCAGCAGTTGTCAAGCACGAAAGTTTGTCCCCCCATTGACGTGCTCGGTATACCTCATTAAGGTGTATAATCACCTAAAATAGGCTGTTATTTAAGTCTTATTTAAGGTAGGAAAAGTTCAAACACACTTAAACTCAATGAGAATCAGCAAAAACAGCTTGTCCACAACCTAAAACAAAAAATATTCACTATTCTACTTTTCTTTCTTTCTTGTTTTCTCCTGATCTCGACTTAATTTTCTCGTGATCTCGACATAACAAAAAGCTGTTTTCTCACGATGTAATTTTATCTCGAGAAAATCTCACACGTTTTGGGACTGGTGTGTTGCATTGCGTGCGTTGGCGTCTTCGCCCTCGCCATCATAAATGTATCTGTGAAACCTTAACTAACATTAAAGGTCTTGTTAGATTCATCATTTCATCAGGTATGGGGTCTGCAAACTTTCACACTCAGCTGTATCTGGGTATTTTACAGTATATAAGAAAACCCATGGCTTTAGTTTGTAATGTGTTTGGTTACCTTTTGGTGTTGGAGACGGTGTAGACGCGTTGGAGGTGGATGGACTCGGCTGGAGGTTCCGGTTCGTCCAAACCGAAGACAGCGTTGAACCTTTTCTCATGGCGGTCTTGTAGTTGTCATATAGCGTCTTACCGTACTGCAGGGGATAAACACACACACACACACACACACACACACACACCCATCAGTTTTGCCTATATGTGACCTTTTTTATTTTATTGAATTTTTAACAGTAAACCCTGTTCCATGCCTGTGGAACCCTCATCTATGTGTGTTTGGTTGTGTTTCAGTCTCTGATGCACTTAAATGAAATGATTCAGTGGAAAAATCATTTCCTCCTTAAGCCTGGACAAGGAAATCTTTTCCGTAGCCTAAATACGGATCCAAACCTTCATATACAGTACATGCTTCAAGTGGCATCGTTAAGCTCCATAATATCTTTTAAACAGTTATGATAAATAACAGAGAGAACCTGTAATCACAAATTTAAATTTCATGTGTCATATTATTTATCATCCATTATCATGACTCACAGCTTACAAAGCCTTGGGGGCGGAGTTAAACCAGACTGCGATAAGGAAGAAAAAACTCCCTATTCTCTATGAATATCAAAATGCATTATGGGTATTATGAACCTGCTAGGGTGCACTGGTTAAATATTAAAACTCAGATTCATGCTCCATTGATTCCTCGATCCGGCGTCCATCGGCCTGTGACTGAGAAGTCAATAAAAGTATGAGAAAAAATGAGATGGGAGAAGATCGGTGCTTCTAGCATAAGGATATACAAGTATATGGAAGTCTTTTTTTTTTTTTAATTTTAGTATGTGGTGTAAGCGTATATAGATGGCTAAAAACTCCACGTTCTAATGAATGATTCAGTAATAAAAGCTATATGGCTTCTATTTATAATATGGCTTCCTTCAACAATAGCCGTATGAGATGTCAGGTGAAGAGTAGGATCTTGTTTTAGGCTGAAATGTGCAATGTATGTGTTTTAATTAAGGTTAATTCAGTGTGTAATCACTGTTGGGTCAAATTGCAATCCACTTTAATCGCTATAAGTGAGCGGAAACTTCTCATTTGATTTCCCTGCATCCTCCCTCTTTAAATACGAACGTATTATATACAGATATGACGAGTTCTGGCTGTGTTTATCTCACCTTAGCGATACGGATCCCTGTAACCCACAGTTTCATGGTCCATTCATCGTCACAGCACAGGTACTTGATGTACTGAGACTCCTTTTGGATCTGAGGATGCTGGAGACACATCACACACACACTTCATTAACACTGTGTATATTACTTTTCACAATAAAATGGTCAAAGTTAGACTCTGAACTAAATCTAGCTTTTTTTTTTTTCATGCATAAACCGTAATCCACATGCCTGCAGAAAATAAATACACATTATGCAGCTTGAATGTGCTGATTTGCAAAACTGGCGGTTACTGTGCATTTTGCTGTTTTTGATGAGTCAGCACTGGTTCCTCTCAGACACATTAACTCTAAAGCTAATGAAGATATGCTGATGTTTTGTCTTTCCATTTCGTATCCATGTTGTTTTTTTTTAGCGTTACAACCTGGAAGTGAAATGCACTTAACTGGGATTTTTACACAAAACAGCCCTTAATACTTAAAAAAAAAAAAAATTACAAATAAAAAACATTAAAAAAAAGTGACTGCATACGTATTCACCCCTGTTCCTGAGAAAGCCCTAAATTAGTTCCCATCAGAAGTCATACATATCATTTGTTGAATGGAGTCATGCAATTAAAGTGTCACATGATCTCAATTAAGTTTATAATAGACCTGTTCCTGGAATCTGTTAGAAAACATACCTAAATAAACAGCATAATAAATACTGAGGAGCTATCGAAGCAAAGCTGGAAATGTTCTAGAAATGTATCAATCTGGGTTTAGTAAAAATATCACAAAACACCATTAAATGTTGTGTATTTGCACTTTATGTAGTCTTGCGTACTGTTCCGCATTGGTCCTGAAGAAACGTCGTTGTGGTGAAGTGGTAGCTCGGTGGTTAAGACGTTGGGCTACTGATCGGAAAGTCGTGAATTCAAATCCCAGCACTGCCAAGCTACTACTGTTGGGCCCTTGAGCAAGACCCTTAACCCTCAACTGCTCAGATGTATACATGAAATAAATGTCAGTCGCTCTGGATAAGTGTGTCTGCCAAATGCCGTAAATGTTCCAATGTATATAGATGAATGACCATAAAAAACCCACTTGACTTAAATCCATTATGACTCTGATTAGTCATAAAATCAACCCATAGGCCAGGATTAACTCTCAGATCCACAGCTCAGATGGGGGAAGCTGTTCACAGAACTACCAACGCCCAGAGCTGAGCTGGTGGTGAGAATAAAACCTTAGCTGACAAAAAGCCATATGAAATTCATTTGGAATTTGCCAGAAGACATGTTAGAAAATGGTTCCCTGGTTGGTGAACCAACATTGAACTTTTTGGCCTTTGCACAAAGTCTCCACAGTGAAGCATGGGTGGTGGCAGCATCGTGATGTTCATGATTCATCATGATGTAGGCATGCTTTTCATCAGCAGAGACTGGGAAACTGTTCAGGGTTGAGGGCAAGATGAATGAAGCCAAATAGTCCTGAGACTGCGGAGGAGGTCCACCTTCTAACAGAACAACATCCGTAAGCATACTGCCGAAGCTGGCAAAGCTGAACGACCCAGTCAAAACCTACACCTCAGCGTGATTGGGACAAATTACTGTTCACCATCAACGTTCTTCAAAAACAATGAGCAAAAGCACGAGGATCCAAACGTGCAAGAAGAAGTGCCACTATAATTGCTGAAAGGGTTGGTTAATACTTATGCAACCAACACATCTGATATTTCTGTTTAATTAACCTTAGTAGCACAATAAAATATTTAAACGTTTGAAATACTGTATAAATCAAATGGTAAAAATCCCAGTTACGCCCATTTCAGTTTCATGTTATAACACTACTAAATGTGGAAAAGTTCAATTTAAAGGTAAATTTTAAGATAAATTTCTTATAAGCACAGGTCCACGTCCCTTTCATCTCCGGAGCTGGTCGTTTTGTTAATCACAGCTTGTAAAGGCGCCTGGCGTGAAGGAGACGCACACCTTGAAATAATCATGTAGGAAAGTTGTGATTAGTCGCCGGGGCTTAGTGAGCCATAAAAGCCAGAGAGGGAACAGATTGATTTGCCAAATAACCTGCGTGTTTCACCTACTGCCAGATGGCTGTGCTTTAAATGGGGCACTAAATGAGTTATCTGAATAAGAGCTTTTTAAGGATCTGAAAATCCGCTATCTACTGGTCTTGAAACTGTTTATCAGCAGAAACAGCTGTGAGGCAGGAGTTACGGTACATGCCAGTCAGCTCATTTTCACCCTCGCATCTGGGTTTTTGAGTCCAGATTTCGGTACGTTTGGTGAAGTGTGAAAGGTGGTTTTGATCCCGGAGGCGGTCCAGAGAACCGATCGGCTTTGGTCGCTTGAAAGTGGCGGTCTGGGGTGCATTTCACATCAGGTGTGGAAGCTGTGTGCTCTTAAAGAAAGAGTCGGGATGCCTTTTTGATCTGTAAGACCAGACTTTCCGTTAAAAGCTCACATTTCTGGTGCGAGAACTTGCGTTTCATGGCGGCCATGCATCCAAAGAGTGCTCTTCTTCACTGCTTGAGTGTTGGTACCAAAGGGAGGGGGGGTAATTTTAAGATGAATTTTAAGATAAAATTCTTATAAGCACGGATCCATGTCCTGCTACACACACACCTTCCTGACCGAGTCCATCTTAATCAGTCAACACATGTCTGGTGTTTCATTTTATTTTACTCATTTATTATTATTATTTTTATTTTATTTATTTTCTTACTAGAGCTACGAGGGTTCTGATCTGATTTGTATATTTATTTTTGAATAGCATTAGGCCAATTTATTAAACTGCTCGCTAAACTGATAGCTGTAAGCTTGCCGTAGTCATTAGCCTCACAGCTCTAATAGAAAAAGTCTATGCTGTAAGTGTATAATTTTGTCTATAAGGCTTGAAAACATTTAGATTTATATGAAGTTAAAAACGTAACATTTATACTTAATGTTTACATTTTAACATTTGTATATGTATTTAACACTTACATGCATTTATATCATTTTTAATGTGATTTTTATCACTATAACAAAACTCTGCACTGAAACTGCATTATAAAACTGTATTTATTATTATTATTATTATTATTATTATTATTGTTATTATTATTTACATTTGGCTCACCATTGCTGCTTGGCAAGCTTATACATAACTACCAGTTTATCTAAATCTTAAATCTAGGAATTATTAACACCATTTATATACAAACAGCTGAATGAGTGTGTTTTCAAAAATAAATATACAAATCGGATCAGAAACATAAAAATCCAAATGATAAATCTATAAACATTAGGCCACGCCCCCTACTCAAGTCTACTGTATATACCGAGGAAGAAAATGATTCAACTGCAAGATGGAGCTACGGCTGTTTTTAGTTTTAGAAACCACAGCAGCAATTCCAAGACACCGAACACCTCGACATGATGGAACACGGCTGTGCGATGAGTTACATGTTCACTTTACACGCTGTTAAACTGGTGACCAGAAGCTTTCGTTGCTTAATATTAAACGTTCACGGTTTTGTTCTAGCACCATTACAGAACTTCAGACTCATAACATTTATTGGATGATGGACTACTTTTGGAGAGAAACTAGAAGACTTTGAATTTGTAGTACACACCTACACAGTTAATACTTACACACAGAGAAAAAGAGGTTGTACTAGGAGACTTTCCTCAGAGGGACAGCTGAAGAATTTAATTGTTTCTTTTTTGTGTTTTTTTGTTTTGTTTTTTTTAAATGAGAGAAAGCCTCATAAGTTGGCTTTTTCAGGAAACAGGACCAACAGAGCTGAGCAGCAATGTTCCAGCTGTGGGCGGAGTTCATTTCTGGCTTGGAAATTTGACTGAATGGGAATCAATACATTTTTAATCAGCATTTTATCCAAATACTTCAGTTCATTTTGGGGCGGGGCTCATAATCACTGAAGGTTTACCTTAACATACAAGAATGAACCATGGTAGGTATTACACAATGGTAGGTACTAGGTAGGCTTTGGAGGGGTGTAGGCTGCAGCGATGCTGAGGAGGGAAGAACAGGGCGTAGCCAGACATACGGCACTGTGCAAAAGTTTTAGGCTCCCTATTATTTTTCAGTACAAACGTTGCTATAGATTTTTTTATTTTATGACGTCTACATTATCAATTCAGTACAAAAAAAACATTTTAGATTCCCAAACATTAGTTTTCTAGCACAAAAATTAAATGTTACAGAAAAATGTCTGTATGTCATTAAAGAAAACAGTATATTACGTAAGGGACACTTTTCAGACAGTAAACACAATGAAGGCTGCTGGGTTTCGCTGCAAAAAAGTCTCCAGAAAAACTGTGTCTGGTTCTGCAAGAAGCTCAATAAAACTTACCAGCTCATTTCCTTATAAAACTGCACTAATTATACCGGAGACTATTTTTATTTTTTATTATTTTCTTTGTCACACCAAATATTGACTTTGTTTCATTTACTACTGTTTACTGACCTTTATGGTATTTTATTATTATTTTTTTTTAATGTAGAAACATTTAATTTCATTATTTTGAAGGCATCTTTGCTCTACAGCATTTCTTTGCATGTGTCTAAAACCTTTGCACAGTACTGTACATAAAATGTGTCATGTACATGTTACATCATTACAGCGGAAACAATACCGGAAGTTACAAGTCGGCTGTAGCTTCTAGTCACTGACATTAGCATTTAGTCTGTATTTTTTTTTTTTTTTTTAGGGACGTAGCCTAAAAATAATGCATTTCACTTTCATAATTTAAACCTCTGTTCATGTTTTGCAAGCGGAGACGTTCCCGGCTGGATAGAAGATGCATTCGCAAGATGTTTAAAATGATGTTTCACAAAATCGGTGAGAAAAAGCACATACACAATTTAATTTTGTTGCTGCGGCAGATTACATTTTCTGGCAGGCATTTAAATCGTCCAACTTGCACTAGGCTCCTCTGTTTGCTGTATTTTATTATTTTCCTTTGGTTCCAACACTCAAGCAGTGAAGAAGAGCACTCTTTGGATGCATGGCCGCCATGAAATCTGTTCGTTTTTGGTTTTTTTTTGCAATGTTCTCGCACCAGAAATGTGAGCTAATAACGGAAAGTCTGGTCTTACAGATCAAAAAGGCATCCCGACTCTTTCTTTAAGAGCACACAGCTTCCACACCTGATGTGAAATGCACCCCAGACCGCCATTTTCAAGCGACCAAAGCCGATCGGTTCTCTGGACCGCCTCCGGGATCAAAAACACCTTTCACACTCCACCAAACATACCGAAACCTGGACTCAAAAACCCAGATGCGAGGGTGAAAATGAGCCGACTGGCATGTACCGTAACTCCTGCCTCACAGCTGTTTCTGCTGATAAACAGTTTCAAGACCAGTAGATAGCGGACTTTCAGATCCTTAAAAAGCTCTTGTTCAGTTAACTCAGCACATCAGGTTTTCCACTTTGGCTCAGCAAAGCCTAAATAAAGGCATCAGCCAACACGCGGAGAAAATACAAAAAGCACCAAACCAAGTACTCAGAAGTCCTGACATGCTCTCAGCGTTCGTTTTCCTGCTGTTCCTAACACAACTTAATCAGCACATTAACCAGCCATCTATGCATTACATCAGTAAGGAATGAAAGACTTCAGGGGGTAAATAATTAACGCCAGGGTGGTGTGATGCGGCCCGGCACGAAGCAGAGTTACTGTTGAGTATTATTTGTCCTGAAGTATTTTATTCCTTCTTATACAACAGCAATTCGCCAATGATTACCGTTGTCATTCATTTAAGAACACGTTGTACTTTTTATCCTTTTGTAGCTACATTGAACGTCGTGGAATGTGGTACCTCATAAATGCTAAAAAACAAAAAACAAAACCACCATATCAACGATTACACAAACAACTACAATGATTATGTGTGTTGATTTAGATGTAACCTCCTGGCAGATGCAACCAGATTCGAGGAAATTATCAAAATGTGCAATAACTCAAAGCATCAATGATCCCCCTCCATACCTTACAGGATGTTTAAGGACTTTTCTTTTCGTCTATCATTTTCTCCTCAATAACTTTGCTTGAGAGGAAAATGTAAATATATATATATTTTTTTATTATTGCATGTTTGTACCATTTCATGAAGGGGTGCCAATAATTCTGAGGCTGAGTGTGTGACCGCTCTGTATGGGAGCGCTCGTCGTATGTGGGGTTTAAAAGATGCCATTTCCTTAAACATACCAATAAAACCAGTTATTTAAGAGGTAATTTAAGAGATTAATGGAATTACAAATAATACAAATAATAAGTGTAGTTTATGTTACGTTACCAAATGAGAATGTATGACACTACTCATAATGATACGACCTAAAATACACTGATTTTATAAGGCAATGATACACTATACGACCAAAAGTATGTGGACACCTGACTATCGCTCCTTATATGCGTTTCCTCTCCAAACTGTTACCACAAAGTTAGAAGCACACAATTGTATAGAACGTCTTTGTTTGCTGTAACATTACAGTTTCCCTTCACTGGAACTAAGAGGCCCAAACACTGTTCCAGCGTGACGATGTGCACAAAGCGAGCTCCATGAAGACACGGTGTGTTAAGGTTGGAAGAAGGTAGAAGAACTCGAGTGTCCTGCACAGGACCCTGATCTCAACCCCACTGAACACATCTTTGGGATGAACTGGAACTGGAGCCTCCTCACATCAACATCAGCGCCTGACCTCGACCTCACTAACGCTCTTGTAGCTGAACGAACACAAATCCCCACGGCCACGCCCCAAAATCTGGTGGAAAGCCTTCCCAGAAGAGTGGCGCTTATTATAACAGGAAATGGGGGAATAAATCTGGAATGAGATGTTCAACAAGCACATATGCGATGTCCGCGAGTGTGATGGTCAGGTGTCCACAAACTTTTGGCCGTATAGCGTATTACAGTTAACAGAATCACACGTACGGTAATACAAATCATGCATATGCAGTAATAAATACGCCTTTCTTATTTCATTTCACACATTTATAATTTTATACACATTTCACACAATCAAATCTGACCAGGAGGTCATAAGACTAAAGAGCGTTTTGTGTGTGTGTTTGTGTGTGTGTGTGTGTGTGTGTGTGTGTGTGTATGAGCCAGATTAACAGATACACGTTTTTCTTCCTCTTTTATGTATTTTCACTTCTTTTCCTTTCTCACCCAACTGTTGTCCCCCCTTGTTTTTCTTAAATTAAAAAGAATAGCTTAAAAAAGGATGTACTGATAAAACAAACATAGTACAAAATGAAGAAGTGTGTGTGTGTGTGTGTGTGTGTGTGTGTGTGTGTGTGTGTGTGTGTGTGTGTGTGTTCAGTAAACTCACCTTGAGGATGAAGCAGTGGTCAGTTGGGGCTTTGTATCTGGTTTTGTACTCGTTGCAGTAGTACACATTTACATTGTCAAATTGCACAAGACACACCATGTCCTTCGACGCCTAAAAGATGGAGTGAGAGAGAGAGACAAAGAGAACGAGAGAGAGAGAGAGAGAGAGAGAACAAGAGAGAGAGAGAGATTATTCAAGATGCTCATTCATTTAAAGCATCAGTTTGTCATTTTCTATCAATTTTCCACTGGTTGTGAAGAAAATTCCAAGTGCAGTGAAAACACCAGCACGCTTTCAATGGTTCTTCGGTTGTCTCTCGGGAGATCCTTTAAATTGATCCAAGAAAAAACCCTTTAAAAAAAGCTTAGAGCCCTTAATTTCCGAAGAACCACCGAAGAACCCCTTTTTCCTAGTATGTAGTACCTAGATGACAGGTTCTAAGAAGTGTGTTCATACATACACTCATTCTCCTTGGAACCCTTTCTGACAGGAAAACACAAAACCTTTGTTGTAGGGTTCTACATAGAACCTCTAAGGGTTCCGTCAGAAGAACAACATTAAAAGGTGTAAAAAAAAGTGTATGCCTCACAAGATGGGTTTTTCCAGGAGAGCTGAGCAGCAATGTTCCAGCTGTGTACAGGGCTCATTTCTGGCCCTGAAAATGCACACTGGATTGAGATACTACTGATTATAGTCCTAGATAGATACTACTGTAGATACTACAGATTATAGTCCTTCTAAAGTATCTTCGAAGTGATATGATTATGACAGATCATTACAGGTGTGGAAACTCTATAAACTAAACACCTTTAAACATTCAGAGTTACAGACCGCACCTTTAATGATTACAATAAAGAGCGAGAGATTAACATTGTTGTAAAAAAATGATTCATAATGTGTATTTATGCAATGAAAGATGGTAGCATGTGACTGTAACTACAGTGTGTGTGTGTGTGTGTGTGTGTGTGTGTGTGTGTGTGTGGCGGGGTCTGTATTTTTAGAAGACGAAGGTAAATGGTGAGGTTTCATACATCACATGTACACACACGCACACACTCACACACACTCATGCACACATGCACGCACACACACAGCTATGGCTTCAATTCAAACTGGGACAGATTTCAAACGTCTTTTGATTCTTACTGACTCCATGTTGGACTGAACATGGACAGGGGGTCAAGCTGGATTGTGTGTGTGGCCTAACAGAAACAGAGGGTGTGTGTGTGTGTGTGTGTGTGTGTCCTATCTGGCATGCTGACCTTATTCTTCCCCTTGGGTAAGTAATACAATCCAGAGGCACGCAGCAGGAAGTAGCGAGGTTTCCAGGATTTCTTGCCTTCCTCTTTCAGATGCAGCATTCCCTCCAGGTCAGGCACGATCACCGACGGCCCGCAGAAGTTCTCCTACACACCACCCAAAACACACACTCGCAGAGATCAGGCCTAACGATCGCTGCATGGATGTTCTCAGTGTTACTTTAAATTTGGTCTGCGTCATTCAGTAGGTATTTCAGTATTCAGTCATATAAGTATTTCTTTATTATACCACAGTGCTGTTGAATTCTTGATTCTCACTGGTCTTGATTAACAGTTCTGACAGTAAATCACACATGTACTGTATATTAATACACTCATTCTAATCTGTTCGTATATTCTATAGTAACAACTTACACAGCGACGTGTTTAGAAGAGGTTTTAGACTCGTTTACGAGTCACAGACAGATTAAAATGTGAGTAAATGTTGATATGGTGACGTTTTCTGCTCACTTAACATGTATGGAAGGAGTCTCCAGTGTCAGCGCTTAGTAACAGTCACAGGTAAAGCTGTAAGTTTTCCGACAGAAGAGTTTACGCTTTTGCGGATTCTCGGTAACATGAAAAGCTGCTTTTTTTCCCCCTTAATAACTTCAACAGAGAGAAAAAAAAAAAAGAGAGGCTGTTGAGGGAACGACCGTTTGTAGCTGCTATAACATAAGTGAGAACAGGAAGCAGATGTTCCACAACGTTAAAAGTAACTATAAATAGATAAAAAAGTATCATGTGTCCATCTTTAATAAATAAAACACTGTAATCGTTGGCAAGTTGCTGTGGTGTAAGAGGAATAACACACTCCAGGATGAGGTGTTATTGGAAAATAATCAACTCCAGGGTGGTAACAGGAACTCCACGTCATCACATCATTGATTATTTTCCTCTAACAGCGTGGCACGGTGTGTTTTATTTCTTACTTATTTAGGCTGTACATAAAGTAAAGCATCACCCTTTCCTACGAAATCCAAAACTCACATACCTCCAGAAGGAGCTCTTTATCTTTGTCTTTCATGTCTTTAAGTGACTTCTTATCCTTCTTCCACAGATAGAAGTTCTGTAAAGAAGACAATGTCATTAAATATTAATGTACACGTTGTGCAGTAACATGCTTGAGTGTTTTATACAGTCTTACTGTAATCATTTTTAGCGTTATCATGGAAGTCAGTACTGCTGTTGGATGAAGAACGAGGCCTCCATTCGTTTTTTCTTTCCACTTTAGAACATTTACACACACTAAGTCTCACCAAACACAGGGAATTAATGATGGAAGATGACGAAGCTCTGTTATGATAATAACCCCGGTATAATAATCAAATCTGCTGCCTCATCAGTCAGACATACGGGCTGCAGCTTATATCCGAGAGACTCATAAATATAAAAAAAAGTGCGCCACACTGGCAGAGTATAACTGAAAGATAAGCGTAGAAAAATAGACGAGACGCCAAGAACAGTTCATCTCTCTTTGCTTCAGGCGTCAAGTCTCACCTTGTGATGATGATGATGATGATGATGATGATGTTGTGAGATAAAGCAAAATAAGCATCATATCAGCCGAAGAGAATGACAGCCACGGAAAAAACAAGGAGAGAGAATGAAAACGTGGCGTGGGAAATGTCTCAAATTCGAGGTCTGCTTTACAGATGACTTCATGCTGTACAGCCAAAATGTTCTCACAGAACTGAACGCATAAGTGAACGCGATTCTCCATCAGAGTGACTGCTTGGAGAAAGTTGGCTCTTTGGAGAGACCAAAGCCGAAAACATTCGTCAACAGCCTTGTTTTGTTTTGTTTTTTTCATGATGAAAACAAAATGATGACTAAATAATAACTAATAATGAAGAAATGTAACAACATTTTAATCAATGGATAAAAATAGATGGAAGCGTCAGAACTGCTCGATTAGACAAAATAGAACTGTTCAAATTTACTTGACTAAATTTGCTCAATTAAATTTAGACTGAAAAAATTAACACTAACCAAATGACTAAACTATGACATTTGTTGCCTGGGTTAATACAACCTTCGGCTACAATTACAGCGGGAAGTTTTCTGGGATATGTCTCTATATCAGCTTTGTACATCTGGATCCTGATGTTTTTACGCATTACGCAGGCTGTCGTATGGATGGGGACCGTCATTGAACAGCAATTTTTTTTTCTCTCTCTCAAAAGTCTTGTGATTCTCAATTGCACCGCGGTCTGGGCTCTGCCCCAGTCTCAAATCTCTTGCAACCGCACAACATGATGCTACCACCACCATGCTTCACTGTAGAGATTTACATTTACGGGATTTGAACTCACGGCCTTCCGATCAGTAGCCCAACATCTTAACCACTGAGGTGGTGCTCTCAGGGTGGTGATCAGTATCCGTGTGCTGCCAAGGCCAACCCGAATTCTACGTTTGAGTCTGCTTTCACATGTCCATAAATGTTTTGATTCATCAGATGTTTCCCCGTGTCCCTGGTGTTGTTTGTTTATTTTATTTACTTGTATTTATTTTTATTTCTATAAATAATGTACAGGGTACCATCATAAAGATCTTTATTAAATCATGTAATAGTTTTGATTAAATTCTTCATAAACTTGCAGACAGGTAGAACAGGTTTCTTTCTAGGATTGCCCTGTACCAAGTTTCCCAGTCCCTGCTCTTCAAACTCTATCACAAAAACATGATGCTACCAACATCATGCTTTACAGTGGGGATGGTGCCCTCCAGGTGATAAGTAGTGATGGGTTTCTTCCTAACATGTTCAATTTGGTCTCTTTTTTCACATTTGCTGAGTCTCCAACACAGCTTTCTTCTTGCCACTCTTCCATAAAGAACAGCTTCATGGAGGTCCCGGGCTATGATTGTCCTGTGAACAGCTTTTCCAATCTGAGCTGTGGATCTCTCCAGCTCTTTCAGAGTTACTCCTGGCCTCCTGGTTGTTTCTATGACTAATTCCGTCCTTACCCCGCTATATTGATTTCAATATTATGGGCAATTCTGTGTAGATTCATGACATATAATCCCAAATAAAAACACTACAAAATATGAAAAATACTTCTGCAAGGCACTGTAAGAGTGCAATATACTGTATTTAAAAGAAAGTTAGGTAATGACTCGTCCAAGCCCAAAACTCACAGTACACTAACGCAAGGTGAAAATCAGCGAGAGGTTTTCATGAATAACAATGAGATCCAGGGGTACTTGCCTGTGGGTTTTTGAAAACTTCATACTTGTCCTTCCTCTCATGGAAAACCACTTTGTTCTCGCTGTCTCGTGTCCACGCTGAGAGGGGCTCCACCAGGTTCTCGTGGTCCTCAAATCCACGCTCTGTGGAGGAGACTCTCAGGTCAGATCAGCACCGGGTACATTTAACCCTGCACTCTTTTTTATGCGAGTCCTTAATATACAGAACTGAAACTACAGTGGGCCAAAGTGTATACATTTTAGGTGTATTCTAGGTGCGCTGACACTGGAGACTCCTTCCATAAATGCTAAATAAATGTCTCCTTACAAAAAAAAAAAAACTTCATCATATCAATGATTATACATGTTTATTTGTTTAAAAAAAAAAACATTTAAACTTCTTTTATTATTAGTCTTAGATTATGCAGATTATCCGCCATGCAAGTCTCCGTGTAAGTACTATAGGAATGAATATAAACCTGTGATATGCCTTGTAGTCAGAACCACTGTCAGAGCTGCTGTTATAGAATCGACACCTTCTGACCAATCAGGAGGTGCCCTGTGGTACATGGTACATGTTTGTGGCTCATTAAATCAATAATAAACACTTTATACAGTAAGAGCCGTAATGTTCCACTTGATGTACCCTTGAGGTTCACACCCACCCCAGTGACGAGTGTTTATAGCTTACAACCCCAGTGTTTTTTCCAGCGCCCGCCCACATACTGTGGCAGTGTGTTAAAGCCGCTACAACATATTAACTTCTAGATGAAAGAGCTCATGGGCTGATGAAAAAAGTTTTAATGGAGCTGGTGTGCTGGTGGCCTGAGGTTGTTTACTGGTTTTAAATACAGGGCATGAGTTCGAACAGGAAAACCGTTTTAACTGAACACAGTGAGGCTTATCCTGTATTTTTAGCACAGGGGTGTGTGCATGGTGCACACATGCGAACATACGAACAAACAGACTCATGACAAGAGGAAAGAACACCACTGATGTATTAGGGCCCAGCTACTTCCTCAGAGATCATGAAAAAAAATCAGTTGAACTGCTATTCCCATATTTTCAGGCTCTTGCTCATCTGGTCGCAGTTTAAGATGCACTTGCATGCAAGCCAGACTTCGATCTGTCTGTCAGTATAGGATATGGTAGGTTTCTTCATTTAATATAACCAACAACCAACATTTATAACTGGAAGTGACCCTGGCATCGCAAATGACTAATCCCGGACTGTAATGTAGCTTGTTAAAGAAAAACAAAATGACAGGAGAAAGAAAAACCTTTTCTTAAAGAAACTCTAAGATAAGAGGCGACCTCTTTGCAACATGATGACACGAACGAATAGAAAAGTAGAAAAGCGTTGCTGATTCCATACATAAAAAGAGAGCGTTAGATCTAGGTGTAGCATAACATGAATTTATCTGCATGTCAGTAGAAGGTCCTCACAAGACAAATATACAGTATGTGTCTCTGTGCGTGTGTGTGTGTGTGTGCGTGTGTGTGTGCGTGTGTGTGCGTGTGTCTCACCTGTCTGCAGCTCCGGGTTGGTCTCACCCACGCACCAGTCCACGTTGCCGTCGCAGTGTGTTTTCTCGAACAGGTTGTCCAACACGTCCCTCACCGTCTGTCTCTCGTCCACCATCAGAGTCTTGGAGCTGCCGTCCGTCATCTGCACCTTCACTATCAGCTGTTCCACACACAACACACGTTCAGTTCCAACACTGCTCACAGAAACACCAACACACTCGCTACACCTCCGCCAGTGTCTGAGGAGACACTCAGAGAAAACAAGTTCACAAGTCCTACATTCACATGAACCTCGAATATCCATTCTGGTGTCAATCCATGCGAGAAGCTATTTATGTAAGGAGTAAAACACTCTGTGTTGTGCTGTTACAGGAAAATAATCAACAACAGGATGCTCCGATGAAGCAGGGTTCCTGTTACCATCCCAGAGTTATTTATTTTCCTATAACGAAGTGTTTTATTTCTCTTATACCCCAGCAATTCTGAGCATACTTTATAAATAAAAGAATCCATAATACTTTTATCTGTTTAAAGTTACATTTAATGTTGAGGAACATCTATGAAACAATTTACTTCCTGTTATCACTTATACTATAGCAGTTACAGTGGGGGAAAAAAGTATTTGATCCCCTGCTGATTTTGTACGTTTGCCCACTGACAAAGAAACGATCAGTCTATAATTTTAATGGTAGGTGTATTTTAACAGTGAGAGACAGAATAACAACAAAAAAATCCAGAAAAACACATTTCAAAAAAGTTATAAATTGATTTGCATTTTAATGAGGGAAATAAGTATTTGACCCCTTCGACTTAGTACTTGGTGGCAAAACCCTTGTTGGCAATAACAGAGGTCAGACGTTTCTTGTAGTTGGCCACCAGGTTTGCACACATCTCAGGAGGGATTTTGTCCCACTCCTCTTTGCAGATCCTCTCCAAGTCATTAAGGTCATTTTCAATACCCTGACTGAGGGAAGGAGGTTCTCACCCAAGATTTGATGGTACATGGCCCCGTCCATTGTCCCTTTGATGCGGTGCAGTTGTCCTGTCCCCTTAGCAGAAAAACACCCCCAAAACATAATGTTCCCACCTCCATGTTTGATGGTGGGGATGGTGTTCTTGGGGTCATAGGCAGCATTCCTCCTCCTCCAAACACGGCAAGTTGAGTTGATGCCAAAGAGCTCGATTTTGGTCTCATCTGACCACAACACATTCAGATGTTCATTGGCAAACTTCAGATGGGCCTGTACATGTGCTTTCTTGAGCAGGGGGACCTTGCGGGCGCTGCAGGATTTCAGTCCTTCATGGCGTAGTGTGTTACCAATTGTTTTCTTGGTGACTATGGTCCCAGCTGCCTTGAGATCATTAACAAGATCCTCCCGTGTAGTTCTGGGCTGATTCCTCACCGTTCTCATGATCATTCAAACTCCACGAGGTGAGATCTTGCATGGAGCCCCAGACCGAGGGAGACTGACAGTTTCTTCCATTTGCGAATAATCGCACCAACTGTTGTCACCTTCTCACCAAGCTGCTTGGCGATGGTCTTGTAGCCCATTCCAGCCTTGTGTAGGTCTACAATCTTGTCCCTGACATCCTTGGACAGCTCTTTGGTCTTGGCCATGGTGGAGAGTTTGGAATCTGATTGATTGATAGCTTCTGTGGACAGGTGTCTTTTTACAGGTAACAAACTGAGATTGGATAATATTTCCATCATTAAAATGCAAATCAATTTATGATTGATTTTTTTGTTGTTATTCTGTCTCTCACTGTTAAAATACACCTACCATTAAAATTATAGACTGATCATTTCTTTGTCAGTGGGCAAACGTACAAAATCAGCAGGGGATCAAATACTTTTTTCCCTCACTGTATAATAATAATAATATAATAATAATAATAATAATAATAATAATAATAATAATAATAATAATAATAATAATAATAATAAAGCACAGCTTGTCATTTTACAAAGAAACCACAAAGTGTAAACTCCATCGACTTAAAGTTACAGCTTTACCTCTTACACTGGAGACTCCTTCCATAAACGTTAAATAAAAAAAAATCTCCATACAGAAGATTCACCATAACTTCACCATATCAGTGACTGCACATGGTTTTTGAATATGTGAATATGTGGAGCGTCTGATACAAGTACAAGTCCCTGTCTAAGATGTTAATATAAAAATGATAACATATTAGATCGAGTGTATTAATATAAACCTGTGATTTGCAGCTGCACTACTGTCAATAACAACACCTTCTGACTTATGACAGAGACCCGAGAATTCAACAGCGCATTGGTATTATATCACACCATAACCCTGCAGAAGTTACTGATCTGACATCTTCTATCCTCACACACACACACACACACACACACACACACAACTGTTTAGCTTCCACATCACACCTTGAAAGATGACAAACACTACCGTCACTGCTTGTGGGTGTGGCCTGTCCAGAATTTTTTAGTTCCTATGGGACTCGCACACTATGGACATTTGGAAATGCCTACGACGCATGTCTTTAGACTGGGGGAGGAAACCAGGGCACCCAGATTGGAAGTCACATGCTGCTGCTGAGGATGGCCCCACACGGTGCAGCCTAAAGATCATTGAGATTACAGTGGTGAAGTTCAACAAAACAGACTTCATATAAAAACTGTAATGAATTTTCATGGTTTCACAACTGCTATCTGACCATGTGGTACTGGTACATTTATAGAAGAGATTTATTTATTTATAATTACACTATCCGGTGTCACCCAGATGAGGATGGGTTCCCTTTTGAGTCTGGTTCCTCTCAAGGTTTCTGCCTCATATCGTCTCAGGGAGTTTTTTCTTGTCACCGTCGCCGCTGGCTTGCTCATTGGGGATAAATTCATAAATTTAAAATCTATGTCCTGAGTTTATATACTCCTGTAAAGCTGCTTTGGGACAATGTCCATTGTTAAAAGCGCTATACAAATAAACTGAACTTGAACACCCAGAGGGAGCCCCCGAGGCACAGGGAGTGCATGCGAGCTCCATGCACACAGGGCGGAGGCAGGAATCGAACCCGAGCCATAGAGGTGTGAGGCAAACATGCAAACCACTAAGCCACCAAGCCCCCTGCTGCTTCCTTCCAAGCTTTATTTTTCTTCATAATGTCTCTATACACATTTGACGAGAGGTTGTTAATGATAGTATAAGATGAAACCACGGTTAAACAGTAAATGCGAACTAATCACAGAGTAGGAATTAAAGTTGTGAGTGGGGAACTGAAGAAACGTCGCACCATAGGATTAGTCCGAGGAATCATTTGAACCACTTGTTTGGATTCGTGTCTTGTCCTGAGTCGTACCAAATTTGCAGAGAATTGAGAAAATGTCAATTGGCTTATTGCACTATTGCTTTGCTACTTGCTGAGGACAGTGAAATTGTAGCTCCATGTCTCTAACGTACATCATTTACACAATTTACATAACGTACAGAGACCTGTCGCGTTCTGGTGTGAACATGGGGTTAGAAAAAGCTGTGTTTTAGTTAGCTTTTCCTTTCATCTGCAATATTAACTCTGAAAAAAAAAAATTAAAACAGACGCAGTGTGTTCTCAAGCACGAACTGGGTTTAAATACAAGTGTAGGGTTTTTTTTTCTGATTTTTTTATTGAACAAAGCAGACAAATCCAAAAAGGCGAACCAAAATCAATAACTATAAACAGGCAAGCTGTCAAGTGATCAGCACACAGATCTAACTTAGCTAGACAGCGCTCAATAACACACTGGGAAAGTGCATACACAAACAAAAGGCTCAGTGATGTCACTAGCGAAACGCTAGGAGCCAGACTTCACAAAGATTTACTGGAAGTCTGGGTTATTTATTGGGAGAGTGCTGATCGGGAGCAGGTGGTAGTGATTAGAAGTTTTTAGGATTTGTAGTTCATTTTGGCTGAGGATTCTGGGAAATTTTGTGTTTGTGTTGTGTCTAACATTTAAGTGACTTTATTATTACACTGCATGTCTACGGTCCTGATGTATTGATTTATAAAACTTTATGAAAAACAAAAGCAGTTTCACCTAGCGTGGTCTGCAGAGCACTAGCTTATATTCTCTGGTTCGTATATTGATTTAATCAGTATGCATAACCTAAAAATGCAGAACACTGGGTGGAGTCAGTGCAAATACATCAATTTAGCACTTCCATAGTGATTCATTGCAGCTTGAAAGACAGAAACAGTGATAGCGAGCACCGATTAATATCGAAGGGCAGGTATTAAATTTGCGAAAGCTCAAATCCACTATTTAACAGTCTGTACAGGATTCCGCACAGTTTTTTTTGTGCTTTTTTTTTTTGTTTTTTTTTTTTTGCAGAAAACTATTTGAATTAGAGAAATTGCAATCGCACGAAATTGTTTCGCAAGGTCTTTTGCAGTGATGTTTGATGGTGAATGAGACCTTTTAGCTGTACCCATGTTCGACACACGTGAAACAAAGAGGGCTTTGACTGGATACGCGTTGTGATGTCGTCACGTGACACGTCTTGGCCCAAATCTGTGGAAAATCTGTGGTAATTCTGAAAAGCTCCTCGGAATATTGCAGCGTTTGCTTGACTTTTGCGTTAATTTCTACGATCGCAAAATCGCGAAATCCTGGAGGGACTGATTTAAGAAGACAAAACCATTACTGCTTTAAATGTCTGAGTAGCTCAAAATATTAAATAAGAAATTAGGATTTATTGTTACAGCAGGAAATGTGGTTTCATGAGATATTTCCTCACATCTACACTCTCTTATTTTGCTTTATGTTGCATTTTGTACCTAATTACATATACAGTGAATGTGGCAGGTTTTAGTTTCACATTATACTATATGTCCTTGTGCTAAAAGACAAATTCCTGTTATTTGGCAAATAAAGTGATTCTCAGTTACGGAGAACAATTAGCCCATGCAAGTTTTTTTTTTTTTTTTTTTTTACATATTGTTTCCTCCCTCTTCTTCTCACATGACATCATTTACACAATTCTCATGCAATGTTAAAACATTTACACACAATTTAGCCTCGTTATTGGGGATCTTGGGGTAAATTGGGGACTCTGGTGTAATTTTTCTCCTGACAAATTTAACGAAAAATACCTTTGCTCCAATTTTTTCCCCCTACAAGTTCAGGATCATGTTGGAAGTCATGGATTTTGTTACATAAATTAGAACAATGTGCGTCAATGTAAACACGATGCCAAAGGTTCATCCAAATGGTAAAGGTCTGATAAAGTTCAGAGATCAGTAGCGGTGTGTTTGCGGGAATTAGAAAAGGGGAATCCTTTAATGTTTAAGAGCCAAAATTGTTTTATCTTGAGAAATGATACCACACACTCACACACTCACACACACACTCACACAATACCTTAGTTATTCTCTCTGAGAAGAAAATATCATTTAAACTGCAGCTCTACATTTGAGAAGAAACACCTGGAGGAACATAAGAGCCGTGCTGGTGAAATCTGCTCTCTCAATTCGTACTTTCAGAGAGGGTTTTTGTTTCAGATCACCTTTCAGAAAAGACAAGCCACCAAGAGAAACACCACAAACCACAATCAGTTGCATCTCCTCTTAGCCAAGGCATGTGTTTCTCTGGTGTTTCCTGTGATATCAGCCATTTCCTGAGTACACATCAGCACTCATTTCTACTCTTCTAAAATGAACACTGCTGGCGTCACTGCTGATGATTAACATCAGACTGGTTTTAAATACCCAGTAAAGACGGAAAACAGACGTGAGCAGGAGAGAAGGTTTGTGTATGGGCTTGTAGCATCTGTGTAACAAGAAATAGGCTGGAATGTTTAGATCGTAATAGAGTTTTAGGTTATTACCTGAAAGACTTTAACCTAAAATGATAAGGTATGTAAAAACTACAACTGCAACTAATAATAATAATAATAATAATAATAATAATAATAATAATAATGATAATAATAATAATACTTTTCATATTGAGTCCAAATCTCAAAGTGATTTATGTCATTTCCTAACTCTTTCACAAGGCCGTGAGTTTGTTCAAGAGCTAAAGATAGATTCTGATGTGCTGCTCACCTTCTTCACTTTGGCTTCTTTCAGCTTTTCCAGGGCGAGTTTGATTTTGTCTGCTTTCATCTGTTCTTCTATTTCCTCCTAAAGAAAACAAAAGCAAAACGAAGATCAGAGTCACGTCCCTGATACGACATAAACAGACCTGCTAACCCTCATGTATTTTGCATGGCTGCTCCACATTTTAACATGGGACTACGCCGCTACGAGTTATCCCTCAAAAAATACACAAAAAGTGCCTCGTCCCCCTGTAATAAAAACAGCAGATGAGAAAATTGACATATGAATCTGGAGTTGAGTAGGTGTCTTGTACTCGCTGATATTAACTGACCCTCTGGAAGCCCCGCCCCCTTCTGCCCACCTCATATTAGTAATCTCTTGCCTCGTCCCGATGTTCTCGCTTCAGAGATACAGCCTCGATTTCTGTCACGATAACTGGAGAACGTTTTTATTTCAGTAATGTGTAATAAAATGTACCAATGTGTTCGACTTAGTTCTCATCCAAAAGAGAAAAAGGGACGACTCCTGTTCAGGACTGGTAAGTCTGAATAAGCTGTAGGTACATACGCAAGAACCTCCAGAACCTCCAGAACCTCCAGAACCTAGAACAGTTTTCTCCCTCAAATACCTTAAAGTTCTAAAGCAACTGTTTTATTTGAAATCACTTCTGCTTTGTCGCAGGCAAACATTTCTGAGTGTTACATTTAAATAGATGCCAATTTATTTTTAATGACCTATAAACTCAGTACAAAGTGAACAGGAAACGTGAAACATGCCAAAGGCTTAAAGAAACCCACGTCTTATTTTGAATATGAAGGTTGACTTACAGTTGGACTCTAATATTTATTAACAATTATAAAAACATTATAAACATACTGTAAGTGTGCACGTTTGTGCAACAAGATTATTTTTGTAAAAATTTCTCTCCCCCCCCCCCCCAAACGTTTCTATTTGTTTTTCATTTGAATTTTGCTGGTCACTATATCATATTATTTTGGTTATATATATATATATATATATATATATATCTATATCTCCACTGTAGTTGTCATTGCTCTTTTTGTACATTTTTTTGTGATTGTTTTGTTTGCTTTTAAACATAATTCATTTATCATCATTGGTATATAGGACGTGTTTTTATTTATTTTTAATTTTTATGTGATTTCAATACACGACTAGTCTATTTTCACGTGTTCATTTTTCACACGGTTAAATTTTTCAGGTGTGATTTACGCCCATGAATCATTCTTTTTCCCATGTGATCGCTTATTGCTCACGTGTTTACTTGAGATCAAACTTCCAGGGCATGACATGTTGAAATACACCTTCACATGTGGTCACATTTTAATATAATAACATGTGAAGTGTATGTGATTTTGCCGTTAATGTTAAATATAGATTATGGAGCCACCAAGATCACCTCATGTCTCATCCTGTGTGTGTTAAAGATCGCTGTGATAAACTGTAGCCTGTGTGGAGGAGGTGCTATCTCACGAAAGCGTGTCAGAGTGTGTGTGTGTGTGTGTGTGTCTGTGTGTCTCTGTGTATGACTCAGATTTACCATAGAAGGTTTAGAGTTCGATGGAGTAGGAGGTGGTAATGAGGTGTTGCTGGTGGTGGACGTCAAACCAGAGGTGTTACTGGGTAAACGGGTCAGTTCAGCTTTAGAGTGGGAGGGTGGGGGGGCTGCGGGGGTAAAATGAGCTGTTGGGGCAGGTAGAGACGGGGGTGGCATGGGATCCTTTTCGGCCACCCTCTCGGAAGCAAACTTTTCCTCCGTGGCGTTCAGGTCGGCCACCAGATCGGCCATCAGAGCATCCAGATCATTATCCTCCAGTTCATTTAGAGATGCTGCGATGTTAGAGAGGAACTTTCATGAATAATGTAACAAAAACATTTTACAATCCTCTTCAAGGCTGGCTGGTATAAATGAGCATGATCTTTCCCTCTTTTTCGACGATGTCGAAATCAGACCAGTGTACATCCTGTTTAAGTACACGGCAAGTATTTACGCAACGTGAAACGCCTCTGAGACTTAATCTCCATTTGACTCATTTTATGAAGCTAAACACATCATATGCGTCTCCATGATCATAAAGAAGCTTTTTAAATACTATAGCAGGTGTAACGAACCCCCGTAATGTCTTTTGAGGTGATATTAGAAGAAAAACTAAACACACCTTGACCGATCAGAGCACAAAGCGCACAAAAGAACAACCTTTATTTTGTGTTTCAGGGTTTGAATGAAAGAACTGTCTCACAGCAAGCCTTTTCTGACATGGATATCGATTACTGATCCAATCATTTTTTTTTTACCTAGTCTACTAAGCTTTAAAATCAGTATTTGGAAAAAAAAAAAAAAATGAAGCAGGTCATTTAAAACTAACCCACTGAAACTATTTAAACACCAAGAAGAAATACACAGCCACCATTATTCAAATAAACTTCTTATAAATAAATAAATGTTACCATCTAAATGTGTGGAAAAGCAGACAATTTAAGGGACTGTGATTGAAGTATAATATCTAATATAATTTAATTCATTATAACTTTAACATAAAGACTTATCGCATGTTAACATAGCTTATTAGTTTATTACAGAATCGGTTCTTTCTTTTTTGATCCAGCATCTTCTGATCAAAAGATGTTTAGCCCACCGTATTAAGCTTAGTTTGTGCAAAGTCGCTACTTAGCATCGCATCACATTTAAACACTTTTAGGGCTTCAGAGTGGCACGACAGAAACATGATCGGCCTATCGTCGGGAGATCACGAGGTCGAATCCTGACCATGCCACAGCCGTCCGTGGCTGAGAGTCCAAGAAAGCAAAACTGCTGCTACTATCCCACCTGTCAATCACAGCGAGGCGAGCAAATTGTGCACGTCCGTGAGCTCATATATGCGGAAGAGAGCGGATAGCACTTTCCTCCGAGTGTGTTACTGTAACGCAGTAGTTTGAATAGATGTGGTTAGCTGGGTCCTCTTGGAGGAAGCATGCATTAGCCTTCACTTTCCCCGTCTGGTATAATAGAGTAGAGCTGTCTGGTAGGTGGGAATTGGCCAAGACTTAATTGGGAGAATGGGGAAAAATCCAAAAAGAACAAAACACAATACTTTTCGAGATCAGACCATTAACTGGATGTTAATGTAGGTTACATACATACTGTAAGTACTCATTTGTTTGGTCTGTCATGTACTCAACCTGTAAAAATGACCAAAATACACACTTCTATCTTCTATCAGCAAGTAAGTGCTTTAGAGTGTCTTTCTGTAGACCTGCCAGTCATTATGTGGCTGTCTCCAGGGTTTGGTGATGCAAAAAAAGCGAATACAGGCCCCACACAGCTCTTTAAAGTGAACAGAAAACACACCAAAACCTCACTGAAACTTGTTCTTTCTTTCTTTCTTTCTTTCTTTCTTTCTTTCTTTCTTTCTTTCTTTCTTTCTTTCTTTCCTTTGTCTGTCTGTCTGTCTGTCTGTCTGTCTTTACCAGCTAACCAGCCATGTGGTTTGATGCTAATCTGATATTAGCTGCCGTCTGCACAGTAGCCAGACATTCTCCATACGTCTCTTTGCCTGCGCTCTATTATAATTTACTGCAATTTTACAGCTAATTAACACCATATTTTCCAAGCAAAGTTATAAACCTGAGGAACAGACACTCCCAGAGTAAGCAGGGTAAATACAGTATGTGTAAGGGAAAGAACAAAGTCACATGTCTTTCATTACCATTGAGATCTGTGAAGCCGATGGAGAAGTTGACTTCCTGGCTGGACTTGGAGGCGGGCTGATGCTCTGGAACTTCAGCTGCCAGACTCTGAGGGAAAAAAAAACAAAAATAAGGAACAAGTTAGCACAAACATCTCTTAGATAGATATTTGTCTTCACTTTATTACTTCCAGCAGAGGAAGTTTTCGTTCTGTATATGTAAAGGGTAGTATATGTAGAGAGTTCCCAACAGATGCACGATTGGGAACTCTATGTTTGAGCATTTAAAAAATAAATAAATAAATAAAATAAAATAAAATAATTTCCCAGTCTGTAAGAGCCTGCAATGTGCTCAGGTGTTCACAGCAATGTTTTTGTAAAGCATAGAGAAGACAGAATGAGTTCTGGATTAGTTTATGTATCACGGTTTGGTCACACATGAGTGAAGGAGTGACTCTTCTTCCTATTTGAAATCACTTCTGCTTTGTCGCAGACAAACATTTCTGAGTGTTACATTTAAATAGATCCCAAGTTTTTTTTTTTTTTTTTTAAATGACCTATAAACTCAGTACAAAGTGAACAGGAAACGGGAAACATGCCAAAGGCTTAAAGAAACCCACATGTCTTATTTTGAATATGAAGGTTGACTTACAGTTGGACAGTTACTTTTATACAGCTTTATCTTTGCTACATTTTTGGAGATGAATAAAAGAAAAACATCATGTCCAGTTGTGAGGACAATTCTGTTTCTTTTCAGTGAGTCAGATTATTTGGCTAGCTCACCAAAAACCCACGACTCGTGTCGACTCCTACTGGCTCCAGAATGACTCATAGCCATTTTTTCCTAAACTGGTCTGGAGTTTTTGTTTTTTTGTTGATAAATGGTCATAATTTGATGATTTTTCATTTCAATTTTACTTTCAAGCCAATATGTACTTCATTTTCCAAGTATACAGTACTAATAGTTCTTTCAATAAACTAAAAAAAAAACATTAAATATGTTTAGTTACATGTGTACTACTTGTCCCCGTCTGGTCTAAATCCAATGTCTGGATGTCAGGCTTTGGTAAATTCACCAGACTGCAGATTGAAGCCAATATAAAAGCTTGTAGTGCTGAAGGCAGTAGAGCTTAATCTGGGTGAGTGGGCGTGGCTACAGTTTGAGTTCCAATGAATTGTGTAATAAAATTGTATATAATTATATTACACTATCAAATACACTTCAAAATTCAGAATTTTGGACACTAGATAAATAAAAACAAATATTATCACTGTCTTAAAGACATTATGATAATACTTTATTTCTAGAGACAAATGTAAATCGCAAAGATAATGGCCATGTACACAACAGAATGTAGTATTAACTTTAACTAAGTCGTAAGGTACTTTTCATTTAGACCTTGGTTTATTTGGAAAGTTGAGAGCTGATGCTCAGACTGTTCAAAGCTTCATCAGGAATACTGTTAATCATAAAATAGTTTCGAGGTAATACTTTTCTTGCTCACTGCATATTCTCTTATGCGTTTCATGTCTATTCATAGTGAAGTAAAAATAAGGACCTCCTATGAGCAGGGGTGTACAAACTTTTGACCGGTAGCCGATATACGTACCTAACGGACTTATATCAAGCTTGTCCTAAAATATGCAACATTATACGATGTTTATTAAGGAATAAACCAATTAGGGACATGCTATTATGGGAAAATAATCAACGATGGAGTGGTATGATGAAGGGGAGTATGTAGATTATTTTTCTATAACAACAGATTCATGTCCTGAAGTGTCTTATTCCTCTTATACCACAGCAATTTGCAGATGATTACAATTATCATTTTAATCAAAGAATGACTGGTCATACTTTTTATCCTTTTATAGTTACATTCGACAAGCTACAGTTATTAAGCTACAGTTCATTGTACATATCTTGTATTCACTGTCTATGCACCTATTGTTTGTCTTTTGCACTACTGTCTTTGTCTATTGTCTTGCACCAGAGAAGTAGACTGATAGTGTTTCATAATTCTGTGCAACCCTTGTATTAGTATAATGATAATAAAGTTGAATTGAATTGAATTGATGTTGTGGAACATCTATACCACTTGCTTTACAGCAGCTAAAAACACGAGTGTCTCTATTTTCTGTTTTTATTAAGACAAAAAAAAAAACCTGTCATGTTATTGAGAAACCTCAAATCCCTCCATCCTGAAGACTTCCCTGTGTTGGAAAACGTAATGTTACAGCTTTACCTCTGACTGTTACAAAGCACTGACACTGGAGACTCCTTCCATAAATGATAAAAAAAACAACAACAACAACAACAACATAAATCTCCTTAAAACTTCACCATATCATCAGTTAGATATTTTTCTTTGTTAAATATTATGTTTATTTAAATCTGTTTATTATTATTATATAACTTAGATTATGTGGAGCGTCCCTGTGAAAGAGCCGTTACTATAGAAACCATAATATATTAGCGTACTTCTCTCATACGCTCGCATTAATGAGAAATAAGGCAGACTCGGCTAGTCCACTTTGGTTTAAAAACGAGACAATGTTAATTAAAAAAAATGAGGCTTTCGCAAATTTCAGGCAATGACACAATTAAGTGATAAGATAGATAAGATTAGTTTAGCACATGGCATAGCAATACAGACAAAAACCCATTTGCGTTTGCATTTACTCCTTCATTAGCATTGGAGCTTTGGAAATAAAACCACTCCCCCCCTTTCTCTTCTACTAAAGTCCCGATATCAAATGTGTTGTGCCGGATCTCTCTGTTGAGTTTTAATAACAGTTTAAAAAGATGCAAACCAGGGCATCCCCGTGGCTTTCAGGGTTTAATATCGCATTCTCTGGATCTTGTGCTCATTCCTCACTCTGTGTGGTCGTGTCTCATGAACTCTGCAGACTGTAGGGTTCACAAAACTGTCAAATCCACTAACGATTCAAACTCGGGGTTGGACATTTGTACAAAATCTGTTCAAACTGTTACACAACAGCTAATAGACCACAGAAAACCTGAGTTACTGAGTATCTACCACAACTTTGTGTGTGTCAGCGTGGGAAAGCCCCTCTCATGGTGAAACTGTGAAGACACAGCGCTTCATTTATAGCTGAACCTACTAAAGGAAAAACATTACTGATAAAATCTAAAGAACTGTAAGTTTACGATATGAAATGACATGACGGTCATGGTTTTGACCGCTGGAATCTGATTACAAACTGAATTATGTCCTTCTGCCCATTTCACTGTGGTATATACAGTGGGGTCCAAAAGGCTGAGACCACATTGAAAATCTGTTTATTTTTTTGTTTTTTATGAAAAATTTGGGAATTCTGAAATATTTAAAACGAAGAAAGTAAATGTTCAATATCTTGAATATTTAAGATTCTGCCCTATTTCTAGGCCCCTATTTAAACGTAAGCAGATGTGTCATATTGACCATGTTAACTGCTTTGCACAAAAGGTCCGATTTCCCTCATGTCTAATCTCTTCTATTGGAACGTGTGTTCAGACGACACGCCGACGGATTTGATCTAAAATGGATCACAAACCTGTGGAGTCCGTGCCAACTCGAGCACACACTGTCATTAAAGCAAAAAGGGGACGAACAAAATAGTAAGAAACTCTGAAATTCATGTTTCGAAGAGTCAATAATATAATTCGTATTTAAACAATTGTTGTGCCAAGTTGGAAAAGCAAGCAAAATAGAAGCAAAACATTCGGAAAATAGAGTTGCTCTCGGACTTTTGGACCTTTGGACGCCACCGCAGCTATCGGACAACGTGATCCGATCCGACGTTCACTGTGTGAGGAAATCACACGTAGCTAGCAAGGATTTAGACTTCATTAACCAAGGCTATTTTGTACTGCACAATCTTTTCACCATGAATAGAAAGTAACCTAAATTAAAAGTAATAAAAATTTGACTGTTTGCCAGAATTCAGCCACAGCAACATCCAATGGGATTTCCCAGACCGACGCACATATATACTGCAATGAACAAGCCATTTCTGTATGGTTGTTTGCTCATAGAACGCTAGCCAACTCACTTTGACCTGGTAAAAGACATTTTAAATACAGCTAAAGTGTCGTCGACACTTATATACCAGTTAAAATGTCAATTTAACTATGTATATTGAATCAGCGAATGCTTATTTTTTGTTGTAAACAGCTCAATAATTTATAATCCAATTTTGGTATCACACAACATTTTATTCTTAATATTTATTTAATGATTTAAAATTCTCTTGCATCAGTTTTTCATCACTGATACACTTTACCCATACTGTATACATATACACCTCTGTTTTCTGCATCGCTTAGATCAGTGAATTGCATCTAATCACAATGCCTTCTGGGTAAGCTCTGCTCCAGATGTTCACACTAACAACTTTCACTTCTGATGATAAAGTGTCGAAGCAGATGGCAATGGGAAATCATCCAACAGGACGCGGAGAAGATGCATGAAAAGCGCAATTCCATATGTAGGTGTGTATTAGCTCACTTTCAGGTGAACGTAGAATCGTGACTCGTGTCTAATGCTAAAAACACAACAGTGCTCTGGGAACGTGAGGTCGTTCTGAAGTAAAGAATAAGGAAATGGTAAAGAAAAACGTCTCACCTGCGTGAGGAGATCCATCTCCTGCAGCATGTCCGTGAACATGGCGTCAATGTCGTCCATCTGGGAGAGAAAAGAAACCACAAACTGTGATGTTTTATCCATCAACAACATCTGGAGCAAACACTAATACTGCAAACTAAAGTCGAGAGAGTCGGATTATGAGCATCGGCATGAAAGAACAAGCAAAGAAACAAACAAACAAACAACAGAAACAGAAAAATCACATCACAAACGGACCTATTAACAGAAATCTTCAATATAGTTGAATGTAATTAAAATATTTCTCCTTATAAGATTATATTAATACAAGCATAATGATTTAAGCCTATTTTTAATATTGATATGAATAATTTCATATTAGTTGATAATTTTGTGCCATCCAACAAAACAATAAGCAAAATGATCTAAACGCTAACAACAGGACATGCTTGGAAGTAGGAAAATGTCTAGAAATAGGTTTATTAAGCTTATATTTATTTTATTTTTCTGCATTCTGGTCTGATTCATTTTCTAGAACAGTATAATATATAATTTTTGATAATGTTCTTTAATTAATAAAGAATCGTAATCTTGGGTAAATTGCTGAGGAAATGTCACTGATTAATTTCCCATAACAGCACAACATGGGGTGTTTTATTCCATACTTATCATAATGTCATAATAATGAGAAATACTGAATACACTCACCTACATTTAAGACATTAACGTTGCTAATAATATCACTTTTAGCCATGTGTACATATTAAACAATCAATTTACATGAAGCTTGTCTTAAATAGCACAATTTACTGTATTATTTAACATTAAGAAACCATAAATGTCAACATTAATTAATAAACTTTAGGTCTTAACTGAATATACCATGTATAAATCCACAAATAACGTAAATCCACATAAATGAGCAAAAAAAATTAACTACAGCATGCTATTAAATGTTGATAACTTTCTGAACTTTGGTCTCAAGTTGGAAAAAATGGAACTCACTTCAACCTCGGTTCTGACTTTTGCCAGTTAACAACCAAAAATGTGTTAAATAAGAAAAAATAAGAGACATCTTAGCGAGTGACGATATCTTAAATACAGTCAAATGTATCTAGTATTAACTATTATAGGATTAAAATAAATAAATAAATATTTATTGACTTTTTTTTATTTATTTCAAGCTTGAAATAGTCGCGTACTTTTGGCAAATAATTGAGCTTATTTCAAAGATAAGAAAATGTAAAGCTTGAAATGAGTACAAAAATGGCTAGAAATAAATTTAATAATCTTATATTTGGTTTATTTTAATCCCATAATAGGAAATATGAAATACTTTTGCCTATATTAAGATATTTGCAGAGATATATTGTAAATATATTTAAAATTCAAGATAAAATCAAGATATTTTCATTTTAAGATTTCATTTTTTGCAGTGTTGGTCAGTGTGGAATTAAGTTTACTCTGTGATGGACTTAACATGGATCGTGTCCATTATTTGGCTCATTAGGCTTATTATTTAAAAGTTATTAATATTATTTTTTAATGTTACCGATGCATTAATGCTGACGTTTGTGTTAAACGCTTCCTTCATGGTAATTAATGTGTTAAATGTTAGTTAAGGAAACCTTCATGTAATGTTCTTGTAACTATAGTTTAACCCCGTGCAGTTTTATATCTGTTTTTTTTTTGTATTAGTTTGTATAACGTTCTCCGGTTCTCCAGATCTAAATGGCAGTCAGATATCTGTGCTTCAAAGCAGAACAGAGTAGTTTCCACATAAGCACATTCTCCATACTACAAAACATGAAGCCTAGAGCTAGAAATTGCGCAACGAGTGGTGTGTCGATAATGGCTTGGTTTGCATAACTCTTCATGTATTCTTTGTCAGGACTTGCAGTGCATTGCAGAAAAACCTGCTACTGAAACATCTGAAGGCTCAAATGGAAAGAATTTACTACGAACGTTATGAGAAATTAGAAAGAATGAACATGAATACGTTTATATTTTTAAAATGGATTCCTCCTTCCTCCTTTCTTTAACATTTTATATCACGTCTAAGCAGAAAAACGAGGGCAAAACCAGGTGGTCAAGCAGAAATCTATCTGCTAACGGCTTGTATTTCCTCCTGAGTGATGACAACACGCCCTGTCCGTCTTCCTAAAGAAAGAAACCTGGGGCTAATCAGCACTGCTAGCATTTTCTTCAGAGCTTTTAGAGACAAGTCAGCTGGAGACTTGTGTCATTACAGTGAGTTTTATACACAACTGCTGCCAGATAGAGTTTTATCTATGCACTCCTCGACACTTCCCGGATAGATAAGCATTATGGGGTGGAAAGTGTGGGAGTGCGGTACATGAAGAGTGAAAACTTACACTCAGCTGCTTCTTACCTTACAGCCAAATCTAACGTCTAATATCCGACTGTGAAGATGAACAGATTTTTCTCTAATCTAGGTCAGAGACTTCTTTGGTCTCTGTATAATTAACTCCGTACACTGATCTAAGGGAACATGATACAACGGTCATATGTTTTAGCTTCGAGTGCAGATCAACACAACGCTAACTCAATTTTGATGCAAAAACAATCCTAACTGCATTTGAGATTTACATACTATTAAGGAAAAAATTAATGCATTATATGGAATAAACAGATGTGTTTTTAAATCTCCAGTATCCAGAAAAACCCTGTGTCACTGAGCTACCATGCTTCCACCATATTCCTGTACAAAATGGCCCAAAATACAAATAAATCTGCTTTTACAGTATTTACCAAAAGCTGCCGCTCCATGTAGTGCACCACGCAGTGTGCACAGGACTTTGTCTCAGCTGGAGCCTCCAAAAAGTTTTAATTACTTCATTAATTATTGAATTATTCAGTAAGTAAATATTTAATTACTGCATACCTTCATTACACATGAATCTTAAATGAATGTACGGCATCGCTATTAACAGAAAAGCTTCCTGAAAAATCATACATTGTAATGATATGCTGCTTAAAGGAGCCCGTTTCGACTCACAGAAACACTGTGAGTGCGTCTCAGCTTTATAGAACATCCTGACCGCGTGTCCAATCAACTTTTCTGGAGTGTAACAAACCCAAAACTGAAGTAAATCTGATCAAATATTATTAGTCGGCTGTTGTTGTTTACTGTAAACAAAAGTTCCCTGATTTGTGAAAGACACTGTTGATTTGAAAGATATTTCTCAAGCTTATTCAGTTATAACAGACAGATGGAAAGCTTTTCCAGAAAGTTCCACGGGACGTCGGGACGAGACTGAGTAGAGTAGTTGAGGTTGAGGAACTATAGTATATATATATATATATATATATATTTCCCCCTCAGTGTTTCCAGGGGTCTAGTCAGAGGGTTCATGTTTAACTGAAATAAAAAAATTAAAAAATAATAACCTAGGCCACGCCCACTTCTCGTTCAAATCCGAATCCAGCTACAGATATAGATATAGATATTTGCAGCACTAAACAGGAACGTATAGTCAGGCCATGATTTACTAAATCCCCCCCCCCCCCCCCCCAAAAAAAAAGAGGTTGATTTGCATGTGCAGTTACTGCACAATTTCTGTAGTTCTGTGATGACAGCATGAATGATTTTACCTGGAATGATACTCAAAAGATGTACCTATTTGTGTATGTTGACATCTCTGAAAGAATCCTGGTAAAGTAAAACTTACACATTTAACACACTGAAAAACTGTTCAACATTCAGTGTGATGTTAAGTAAGGAACAACGAATGACAGGCCTTGGAGTTATACGCAAAAATAATCCACACTGGGCTGGTGTGGGGTATATTATTTTCATATAACGGCACGGTCTGGAGTGTGTTATTCTGCTTATAACACAGCGATTTGCCAACCATTATAATGTTTCAGTTATTAATGAACAACACATGGCACATTTGAACTGTTTATGGTTAAAATTTAATGTTGTGAAGCGTTCAAGAGGCAAGTTAGTTCCTGTTCTCACTTTTTATGCATGATAAACAGGCATTCCCTCACCCTGCATCTCTCTCTCTCTCTCTCTCTCTCTCTCTCTCTCTCAAAAAACACAGCTTGTCATTTTATCAAGAAGCCGGAAAGCATGATCTCCTCTCTCCTAAAGTTTTTCCCGTGCTGTGAAACTTTACAAAGCACCACGACTGTTATAAAGCGCTGGCACTCGAGACTCCTTCCATAAATGTTAAATAAGCATCTCCTAACGAAAAATCTCACCACATTGTCCTTTGTTACAACCGTTTTTTTATTAGTCTTAGATTATACCACTGTACGTGTATGAGCCGTTACTATAGAAACGATAACGTATCAGAACGAGCGCGTTAATATAAACCTGTCGTTCACGTTACAGTCGGAACCACCGTCTGAGCTGTGCTGTTATACACAAATAATGCACACCTCCTGACCAATCAGATTTGAGAATTCACCACGCTGTAGTATAATGCAAAACAAACGTGACATGAGAGTGTGTTTTGTTCGAATAAATGTAAAGACAGTTTGTTTTTGTCGCTTTAAATGCTGTCGGTGAAAGCAAAAATCCATAATATTAAAATCAGGTTTTTTGAGAAGCGTTAATAAAATAATTAGAATTAATTCCATCCTCAAATCCAAAACAACCGTGTGGAAATGAAATCAGGCTGCGATTAATTACAGTGTGATTGATAAATGATTTGATTTGCATGAACTCCGCCCTGAATTTTGCACTAGATAGAAACCCTTCAAACTGTATATTAATTATCGCGATTTTATCGCCGCACATCATCAGTCGCTGTACTACAACGTGCCTACTGCTGGTTGCCATAGTAACATGGGTGGCACAACTAGTATTCCACTTTTGACAACAAAAGTCGTTTTCTTGCCGCTAAAATGAGACATTCTGGAGGGAGAGAGATCTTATATAAAATTCACCAGTGTTTATCTGCGTCATATCCACGAGATGAAGGAGAAGCGGTGTGTGCTCTTTGCCATTGCGGCCGTCTATCTGCGGCAAAAGCGCGAGCGCCAATTAGCTTAGCTTAGTTTATGACCTTAGTGCTTTTCAAGCAAAATAATAATAATGAAACACACACACTTCTTGTTGCAATCGAGCAAAATCCCGGTGAAGCTCCTATCTCAGTAAGTGAGCGTCACCATCAGGGTGTCATTCACCATATGTTCGATGGTGACCGGGAGCCGGACCGCAGCTCTTCGGCCGAGACCTCCGTGCTTCCTGGACACTTCACCCAAGATAGGAGCTACACTGGGATTTTGCTCGATTGCACCAAAAAGTTTAATTATTATTAATATTGTTATTATTATTTTTGCTTTAAATCCGCTAAGATCCTAAGCTAAGATAAGCTAAGCTAATTTAATTGGCCACTGCCGCAATGGCGCTTCTTCTGCTAGCGAGCACGGGTGGCTACGGATCACGTGCGCTCTACTGTCTTCACTCCCATTGATAGTCGCTGCACCAAGTTGCTCCAAATTTGCATAAAGTTAAACTTTGCTCAACTTTGTCGCGTCGCTGGACACGCCCACATCTAGTTGCCAATGGGCGCGGTCGCTCATGTCGCCAGCTCTCATTGAAAATGAACGGTCTCTGTCGCTGTATGTGTGAATGCACCTTTACCGACAAATTATTGGAGAACAATTTGGATACTAATAGCCTCTTTAAATTATTCTTCACAGTGAAATCCAAATATGTTTAAAAGGTGCATTTAATTTTTTTAAATATATCATATTACACTATATCCTTATACCACAGTGCTGTTGAATTCTTGATTCTGATTGGTCAGAAGGTTTCTGTAACAGCAGCTCTGACTGTAGCATTGCTGCAAATCACAGGATTATATTAATGCAGTTTTTCTAATGTATTATCGATTCTGTAGTAACAGCTTACGCGGGAACTTTTATGAAGAGAGCTTAATCTAAAATCATGTAATCGTTGATATGGGGTTTTCTATGAGGACATTTTTTAAATAAGTATGACGTGTCATGCTTTACTAAATTAAAAATCGTAATAGTTGGCTATAAGAGGAATTAAAACACTCAATCGTGTTATAAGAAAATAATCAATGTTGTGGTGGTAACAGTAGCTCTGGGTTATTCCTTACTCCAGTTATAAATGTGCAAAGGTCTGCAGTATATTTTTGTCTTGCCATTCAATAATTTTTGCTCAGAAAGCAAATCTAAACAGGGACGAGCTGAAATTAGGTCAGTCAGTGCATGATTCACACATTTGTTCATCAGGTCTAAAAGCCTGTACAGCAGAATGAATGCAGGGAACACACACTATCACAGTTCACTGACTCATTGTACTGTTGAATTGGTTGGTCTGCACATCAGACCCTCTCATAAGAGGAAATAAAGTGTCACCGATGGCCCACTTTCTGTTTACCCTGCCACAGCCACGTCTTTGTTAATTATTTCCTCGCTTCCACAATGCACAATGTTGATCTTCTGTTGTCTATTAGATCTGAACTTCCCTATATCAAATATCATTTGGAAATGTAAAAAAACACCACTGCATCACATCTCAGAGGAATCTGTATCTTCTCAAAAACCAGAAATCGACCAATCAGCCAACAACAAATTAGCTTTATGGTCCCCCCCCCCCGCCCCCCTAATCTCACATCCAATACAGAAAAGAATGATCCAATTTTTCAAAAGTAAAATTCTTACATTAAACTACACTATACGGGCAAAGGTTTATGGACACCTGATCGTCACACTCGTGTGCTTGTTGAACATCCCATTGCAGATTTAGTCCCCCTTTGCTGCTAAGCTCCACTCTTCTGGGAAGGCTTTCCACTAGATTTTGGAGCGTGGCTGTGGGAATTTGTGTTCATTCAGCTACAAGAGCATTAGTGAGATCAGTGAGATGTTGGATGAGGAGGTCTGGGGTTCAGTCGGTGTTCCAGTTCATCCCAAAGGTGTTCAGTGGGGTTGGGGTCAGGGATCTGAGGTCAGGGCTCACTCGAGTTCTTCCACTCCAATCTTAACACACCGTGTCTTTGTGTACAGGAGCATCGTCATGCTGGAACAGGTTTGGGCCTCTTAGTTCCAGTGAAGGGAAATTGTAAAGCTACAGTATACAAAGACATTCTATACAATTGTGTGCTTGCATCAAGGAGGACATGGGGAAAATAGCTAAAAGATGTCGGAAAGATGACCTCGTTGGAGCTGTATACGGATGTCATAGTTGCTGATGGAATGACATACGCCGACATGGCTGCCAGTCAGTGTAGAGAAATACTCGGCCATGAGCACCTACAGGTTTTAACAAGATCACAATATGGGAAGAAAAGTACAAGCTGATGGCAACCTGCAAGAAATATTAGCAGTTAGGATTTAAATTAGAGCCTCATATTGTATGTCCTCATTCATCGACCTGGACACTGCTGTTTCTAGCAGGTTGTCATCCACTTGTCCTTTTCTTCTGGTCAAAACAAACAGACTGTCAAAGTACTGTATATACCTAAAATTCAGTATATATTCTAAAACATATTCATAGCCTAGCTTGCCTGCTAAAATAGAAATATTTTATTTGTAAATGCATTGTCAAGATGTTTTTCCCTTTTTTTTTGGTTTCGGATGATACACGGATGACAACTGGATTAAAAACACAACAGCAAATCGGAAAACACAATAATAATTCAGAAAACAAAAACGGCGAACAAGAAAAGGCAAACAAAACCAAAAACACCACAGTAAATGTGAAACCGCAACTTATTAACAGAAAAAAACATCTAAATGAACTCAAATCGGAAATGGGCAGTCCTTACTGAGCATCACATGCTCGTTGCTGATTGGCCACAGCGCATGTCGGTCTGAGAGATGGTGGAAAACAGAGCAGGATGACGGTTACTGTAAGAGGAAATATAAACCTAAATGAACCTAGTGATGCTTTTAATAATGCTTATGTTAAACAGAGGTTTTCATATGATGATATTTTAGATGCTGTTAACTTTTCACGGCATTAACAGGCGTATATCATATAACATCGAGAGGAGTAGCGTTTCAAATTCCGTCATATGCAGAGCTATACAATGACAGTAAAGATCATGATCATTATATGGATGCTGAAAACACGCTTAAAGAAAGCTGAAGAACTAAACCTACTCACTATAATAACATAACTAACTTCACATGAAATCAGTGTCATTCAACTAACTAGATTACAGACTGATGTGATTCTTTTTCCTTGTGGTAGTCATGTGACACGTTGTGTCCAATCAGCAATCAGTATATGTTCAATAAGGCACACCCCTTAAGATTTTGTGATAACACTGATGCGTTTTTTGAACTTGCTGTTGTGTTTTTGGCTTTACTGTTGTGCTTTCAGGTGTGCTGTTATGTTTTTGGTTTTGTTGTGGTGTTTTCTGATTTGCTGTTGCATTTTCAGATGTGTTGTTATGTTTTAGTTTTGATGTGGCGGTTTCTTATTCGCTGAAGTGATTTTGGTTTTGTCGTTACGTTTTTTTTTTTTTGGTTTTGTTGTAGTGTTTTCTGATTTCTTGTTGGGTTTTGGGTTTGTTAATGTGATTTGCACTTACGGGCCAACGTAGTATTTCAATGTCAGAGTGTTACTTTTACATAATCTACACAAAACCGTGTAGCTGTATCCTTCTTTCTTTCATTTTTGAATTTGGACGCGAGACTGATCTCAAACAGATTGTGCTTGTATCAGCAGCACCTGTGTGTGCTATATTGTAACATAATTCTCTAGATTAAGCACTGGGGTGGAGCGTTGACTAGAGGAAGTGGTTAGAGCAACTTCTTCTAACTCGATTTTGAAAGCATCAGTAAAGTTTCCAACAGGAAGCAGGCAGAAAATACTAAGCACTTCTGACATGTTGCACAAGCGTATAAAATGAGAAAATTGTATCGGTGCTCTCATTTCTTCTTAAACACAGCAAATATATGCTGTTAATTGTTACATATTCCATTTTCATCTCTTAAACACTGCATACTGTGCATTTTGTTAAATGTGTTGCATAAGAAGGGGTAGGAGTTTAATCTGGTACGCAGAACAAAGCTTTCTGTGTAAAGTCGGTTTTAGACTGTATGATTACAGTGGCCTGTTACGCCCTGTGTTCTGTGTCCTACTTAAGAACCCATTAGGAATGCTTTATAAAATGGAAAACCTTTGTTATAGGGTTCTTTTTGTTGGGGGAACCCTTACAGGGTCTATGTAGAACCCTGCAAAAGAATGTTTCCCATTTTAGAAAGGTTAATTAGAGTGCTAGAACCATTAACCACCCAAATAACCCTCAAATAACTGCTACCATTATAAAACTTTTTGTTGGAGGGTTGTTGTTGAACCCTTAAAGGGTCTGTGTAGAACCCTATAACAAACAATTTTACTTAAAGAAAGGCTTGTTTATAGAGCTAGAAACATCAATCACCCAAATTACCCTTTCGAAACTCTTTCCAAAAGGAAAAAGCCTTATGTTGTCGGGGAACCTTGAAAGAATCTATGTAGAACCATACAATGAATGCTTTCAAATAAAATAAAAAAGGTTCTTTAGAGAGCTAGAACCAATAACCATCCAAAATGCTCTATTTTTCTAAAACCTTTTTGTAGTTGTTGTTGGGGAACCCTTAAAGGGGCTATGTAGAAGCCTATGATGAACAGTTTCTCTTTTAAAAAAAGGTTCTTTAAAGACTAGAAAGAACCAAAGAACCATGTAGAAACTCTTTCCAAAGGTAAAATCCTTTGTTTCTGGGTTGTTGTTGTTGTTGTTGTTGTTGTTGTTGTTGTTGGGGGAATCTTCAAGCGGTCAATGACAAATGCCTACAACGAATATCTTTCCTTTAAGAAAAAGTTCTTTAGAGTGCTAGAACCATTAAGCACCCAAACAACCAATTAGGAAAATTGTTATTACTGTCTATGTAGAACCCTGCAACAAAGAGTTTCCCTTTGAGCACGTCTCATTATTTCTGTGACATCATGCTCAAATTCCTACAGTGTAATGCCAGCTTATAGGGTATACTGAATACGCTGCAAAACAAAACTCCTTTTCTCACCTACACGATGTTACTACTTTGTAGGGTAACACTGTGGTGTAATAATTTCCTCCAATCTGCATCTGTGATTTTCTTTTTCTTCTTCTCTTGTTATTTTTTAAAATCAATTACAGCTAGGGCAGGGCTTCCTAAACTTTTTGGGCCCCAAATGGACATTGTGAATGTGACCCCAAGCCTTGACCACCTTACTTTTTTTTTTTTTTTTTTTAAATTCTAGATTTATAATTTAAGATTACAGTAACATTTGACCATTTTCATCATGTACGTATAAGTTTAGTCACTTATGTGGGGACTGGTTTAATCTTGATGCATGACTTTGCATCTGTGTGCAGAAGCGGCAGCAACACAAGTGACATTGTTCACACACTCGCCTGCGTACTTTATGTACATTTGGATGGAAGGAGATGGACGGAGAAATTTGTCCATTTTTGTTGTCGAATTCCTACGCTAGTGTCAGGATAGTGAAAAAGCCTAAAATAGCATGTACACTCTTTATTTAAATGGTTTGTTTGAATGTGACTTCCAGTGACATTTCAAAATAGAACACCACAAAATCCATTTTCATATTTAGAGTGATATTTCTAATAATTTATTAAATAAATTAAAACTAAATTATATTAATAAAGAGGAGACATGACTTTCTCTCACAATGCTATTTGTAAATCAAGCGACCCCATGTGGGGCCGCTAGTTTGGGAACCCCTGAGCTAGGATATATAATAAGGACATCTTTCATCATGTTTCAGCTCAGCAACATTAAAGGTTTAGAACATTTGGATTGGATTTTGAACTGCAGAGATCACTCAGCACACTATAATATAGAGCCATGGCTTCAGACGACTGATGGGGTGTTCTCCCCCGTGCTTCGGGGGTTTCCTCCAGGTACTCCGGTTTCCTCCCCCAGCTCAAAAACATATGTTTTAGGCTGATTGGCACCTCTAAATTGTCCATAGTGCATGTCAATGGGTGTGTGAGTGTGTGCAATTGTGCTTTGTGATGGGTTGGCACCCCATCCAGGGTGTTCTCCACCCTGTTCCCTGGGATAGGCTCCAGGCCCCCCCATGGATAAGAGCATTTTGGATGTAGGATAAGTGGTACAGAAAATGGATGGATGGAATGTGATCAAATTCATCAGTGTATAAAAAAAGTTAATCATCATCTGTGAATCAGCAAATTCATCATCTGTGACCTTCTCATGCTGCACAATGTAGCTAGCACTATGCCTATCCAGGTGTGTCTGAAGATGGGAAAGCCATCAGACATTTACAAAAAAGATTTACTTTTTACTTCATTCTTAATTCTTGAGTAGTTTTAAAAGTAGAAACTTTCTGAGTTTCACTCAAGTGCATTTTTATAGCTAGATTTCTCAGTTTTCTTGCCACCCCTATTTATGATACAGAGAAGTGTGGCTGGTGGTCCATTCCATCATCATATCAGAATCATGTCGCCTGCTGAAGCGCTGTGGTTTGATTTTACAGCTAATTCGGTAGGTGGGGAGCAGATGGGCGGGGGTGGTGTGGATGATCTCTCACTTCGAAAGTGCTCATCATGAACAGCTACAGCTGATATGTTAAGATACCCTCAAAACACACCCCTAAATAGGCCAGCACACAAATACACACTCTGCCGCAGACACACAGGAAATGAATCTGACAAGTAAATGCACCAAACTGTCCAATCTACACAGCACAAAGTGAGCAGAGGCTGGGGTCAAAAGGTTCAACTTCTGATCTTAAAAAGGATTTCGGTTTGACTCTCTGGGAGAACCCGTTAAGGGTCTATGTAGAATCCTACATCAAAGGGTTTCTCTTTTAGAAAAGGTTATTTAGAGAGTTAGAACCATCAATTGTCCAAAGAAACTATTTTTCTAAAAGGGAAACCATTTGTTAAAGGGTTGTAATGTAGAACATTTGTTGTATGGTTGTTGTTGGAAGATTTAAAAGGTCTATGTAGAACCTACAATGAATAGTTTCCCTTTTAGAAAAGGTTCTTTAGTGAGCTAGAGCCTTTAACCATCCAAATAACCCTTTAGGAACTCCTTTTTTTGAAACTACTTGTAGGGGTGTTGTTTGGGGAACCCTTAAAGGTTATATGTAGAACCATAAAACAACAGGTTAAAGGGTCTTTAGAGAGCAAGAACTATTACTTATTCAAATAACCTTTTTTTTCTAAAAGGAAAACGCTTTTCAGAGGGTTATTGTTGTCGGGGGAACCCTTAAAGGTTACATGTGGAACAAAAGTTTTGCTTTTTAGAAAATGTTCTTTCGAGACATAGAACCACTAACTGTCCAGAGAACTCTTTAGCTACTCTTTATCCAACAGGGAAACCCTTTGCTGCATGGTTATACGTAGAACCCTAAAACAGCAGGGTTTCCCTTTTAGAATGGGTTCTTTAGAAAGCTGGAACCATTAACTATCCAAACTAGTGTTTCTATAAGGTAAAACCTTTGTTGTTGGGGGAAATCCTCAAAGGGTCTACGTAGAACCCCACAAGACAAAGCTTGCTTTTTAGAAAGGTATTTTTGAGAGATAAAATCACTAACTGTTCAGATAATCCTTTAGCAACTCCTTTTCTAACAGGAAAACCCTTCTTTATAGGGTTGTTGTTGTTGTTGTTGTTGTTGGGGGAGCCCTTAAATGGTCTATGTAGAACCCTCCAACAATGGGGTTTCCCTTTTATAAAAGGTTATTAAGCGTGCTGGAACCATTAACCACCCTAATAACAGTTTAGGAATGCTTTATAAAAGGTAAAACCTTTACTGTATGTTTGTTGCTGTTGGGGGAATCTCTTATGTAGTCTATGTAGAAAAGGGTTTTGCTTTTAGAAAAGGTTCTTTAAAGAGCTAGAGCCATTAACCATCCAAATAACAGTTTAGGAACTTTTTCTAAAAGGGAAACCCTTTGCTGTAGAGTTCTGTAAGGATTTAACCAGCAACAATAACAACACTACCACAAAGGGTTTTCCTCCTGTACTGGAAACCAAGGAACCCCTCTATTTAATGCCCCCCCCCCACACACACACACCTACATATTACAGATGTGGTGAAACATTGTCGTTAAGTGTACGACAGCATGGACTCACTGCCAAGATCCCTTGACTGCAGCTATACTGTAATTACTTTCACCACAATTACTTAAAACAATAACTTTTCATCAGATTAAATCAGGTTCCAGATGGCAGACAGGGTTCTGCTTCAAACTCCAAGGCCATTCTAAACATTTTAATCATCTCGTCTTCAGCTAAAGTGTGACACGTGTGTTTATGTATGTTTCCTTCATACAGACAAGACTATGAGACATGCTAACATGTAGGCTTTGTGTGTCTTCATACTGGTGTGGACTCTGCACTGAAGCCATTCTGGGTGTGGTGGCAACTGAGAAGTGTTTGTTATTATTGTTTAATGATAGTGATAGCTGAGGGTGAACAGCCCAGCTCTGGTGAGCTAACAACATTTTCTGATTTTTAAAAAAAATTATATTTAAAAAGAAATCCTTATTTAACATGGCCTATCCGACACCATTCATATTTATTATTATTTGTTATTCATGGGATATTTATAATTAAAATCCAGTCCCACTCATAGTCACATGACCTGCAGTCCTGCCTTGATATTTATTACAACAACAACCCCATATACACTGCACAACTATATACACACACAGCAGACCCCAGATCAGTTATTCTATATACTCTACACACACACACATTCATTATACAGCTGCTTTATACATGCCAAAATACAATATACAACTATACACACACACACACACACACAAAACTCCCCCCCACCCCGACAACACCTACTGTATATACACATAGAAGCAGATTCTAGATCATTCTCTCTCTCTCTCTCTCTCACACACACACACACACACACACACACACACACACACACACACACACACACACACACACACACAGAAAACCATGCCTACACTCTCATATACACAACAGATCCCAGATCAGATATTACAATAACATACACGTGTGTGCGTGTGTGTATGTGCATGTGCGTGTGTGTGTCCACGCACATGTGTGTGTGTGTGTGTGTGGTATAATTCTTAAAATCTCTCTCTTTCTCAATCTGTCTCACACAAACATACACACACACACACACACACACACACCTATATACAGACAGAAGTTCATTCACACCGGTGTGACAACCTACCATCCTATTTATAATGATTTATTATTACTTATTATATTTTTTCTTTCATGTGTGTGTTTTTCCAAAACAAAAACTACATCACAGCCAGATGAGGAATCTGGGTGGAGGAATCTCCATAACCCGACTCAGCCTACTAAGTCAACATCTTTTACAATGAAAGAAAAGTTGGACTTTGAATCAGGTGCGTGGATAAGGAATCTCCATCAGGTAGTGAGAAAATCTGCTTACGGACGTGAACAGAGAGAAGTCTTGTGAATACCGTTACACCGAGCGCTGCACTTATCACACCCATCTATTACAGAAAAAGTGCACGTCTTACCTTTGATGTGATCCTGGACTCAGTCAGTAAACAAGAGTATCATAGATGAATGTTTTCTTCAGAGAAACACTGTTTTCTGATTTTCTTCTGGGGTTTTTTTTTTCACCTCGTGGTGAACACCCGCTCAGGCAGATGGGTGCGCGGAGCTCGAGGGCGGCTGCAGGGCTGACTCGCTGTCAGTTTACTGACTTCCTGCTGTATGCGGAAGTTCAGGTCCAGACCTGTTAAGTGCATTCCACTGTGAGGGAGAGATTACACACAAACACGCACACTCACACACACACACCCACACACACACCCACACATCCTGCTCAGTGATGCAATAAAAGGACAGTCTAGATTAACCTGGTAAAGTGTGTCATCCTTATACATGTATAACAGTGTTTAATAATCAGTTGGCCATATAATTATTATTACTTAATCACTTTGTATTATATGTATATATTTTGTACACAGTAGCTGTAAAAGACACAGAAAAAGACAACAGTTTAGTTGGACCTGAGGCTGAAATTCAACATGAAGACGTGTAATGAAAATACACAGGGGTGGAAAAAGTACTTACTCAATAAAAATATGAAGAAGTGAGTGAAAATTGTTTAAAATTTAAAAATAAAAATAAAATAATAATACATTTTAAGAGTCTAAATGTACAACAATATGTAAAAAGTTAATTATCTGTTGGACATGATTTGATCTGATTGGACACAATTATCTGACCTTTTTCCATCATGATCTCACAAATATTGTATTGTGGCGATACTGCTCTTCCATGAGAAAACACTAATTTGCATAAACATGAGCCTCTTAAGGTATACTTATTACATCATGTTTAATAGCGATTGTTCTTTTGGATTTTTATTTTTTAAAATTTTTTTTTAGATTTAGTGTTTTATGTTAAAAAAAAAAAATCATCAAAAAAAATCTAAACATTCTCCATTTTCAGCGCATCGTGAGCGGGAAAATCAAGTCGAGACGAAAGCATTGGCCAAAATTGAATAAAAGGAGGCGGGGCTTCCAATTATTCGGTTAATATCGGAGCACTCAAAACTTCTCTTCTGGCAATCATTTTAAACTTACGCATGTAATCCCAAACATTTCTCATTATCACACTATTTGAGTGCATATTAACATCAAAGTTCTAACTTTTCTACAGTTAGCAGACTATTTAAAACATTTTCATGGACCCAGTGAATGTGTTTAGTCATTTTTTAACCAAATAATGATTTAAAAACAGGTAATTGGGTCCGTTATAATCGCCACTTTCTCCTGTCTTTGGTTAGGTAGGAAGAAATTAAAGTATTTTGTACTGCATTTTACATTTATTTGAAATAAGTAAGGTACTTACTGTAATACAGTCTCAGTGACATTGTTTTGTTTGTTATTTTGGCGTTACTCATGCTGATGCTAATTCTCCGGCGGTTATTTTTTTCCCCCCCTTTATAATTTTCAATACATTTGTATCAAAATGACGAACCTAGCATCTGGTCTCTTTGATTTTACATTACCACCCTCACACCCTGGCCCAATAAGCTTGATGTTTACTTGTTTTCAGAGATTAGAAAAACCAAAGGGAAAAAAAATCCCTTTTGTGTATTTTTAATTGTGCGTCAACAGCATGGGAGCGTCTATATGATTGTCTGAATAAGATATGTTCGTGATTGTCATTGATATGTTAGCGTGAGTTACAGTGGTATAAAGAGAAGAGCAGGGCCACTGGAAGGGAAACCCATGTCTATTTCCACTTAGTGATCACTAACGTGGAAATGATTCACTGCTCTGTAGAGGATACTCTTCAGATCTGGCGTTTTAGCTGAAACGGTTTTTCGATCTGGCTTTCATAGAGCGCAGGAAAACACGTGGAATTAAGAGACGGTGTCATCCCGTTTGAAATATATTTTCCAGGCTGAACTTAGAATTCCCTGTCGGAATGAGTATGAGCAAACTGGGAAAACGCCGAGGTGATTCATCTCTCAGTTCCGAAGCATCACACGGCTCATGATCTGTACTACAGTCATAGTGATGTGAATGGACTGCTCATGGTTAGATAAGACACAAGAACGGTTAAAGAAAAATACCACACTTAAAAATATGTCTATCAGTAATATAAAGCTGAAAGGGCTGAAAGCTTTAAAAGCTTAAGCATGGTCTCATTTGCATTATTCATTATTCTTAGGAATATTCTGTGATTTAGCATGTTTTTGGACGTGAGAGGAAACTGGAGAACCTGGAGGAAACCCACACGGACTTAAAAAGTTAACTTCATCTAGATGCATTACGTCGGAAAAATAATCAGTAAAATTTCCTATTAAAGTATTTGAACTATTTGCTTTTATTTGATTTTTTTTTTTTTAAAGTTAAATCAACCTCGTGTCACTTTACGTAAAATCAACTTGATCTAAATAGTTATATTTTGCACAAGTAAAACAATCAAACTGTCGATTTGTTCTTTTACGTACGTTTTGTTTATTTCAAGCAAGAGAACTTATATACATTTATTAAATCTAAACCCTGTAAAAAACAACAACAAAAAACAAAGCACTTTTTCTAAACTTCATGTCTTCTTGTCATTTGGAAACATCTTACTCTTAATAAAAGACTGATGAAACATAACTCAGCATGACTACTTAGCCAAGTCCTGCACACACACACACACACACACACACACACACACACACACAAGCTCGATTACATATAATTGACTTATTAAATCGCTTCTCATTATTTCGTTGACCCAAATTCATATTTAAATTAAACAGCCGAGCAAAATTTCATCATGTACACTATACTAAAGGTCAAATTAATTTTTTTCAGTGTGGGAAGAACATGCAAAACTCCACAGAACAAACAAACCAAGCTCAGGATAAAACCCTGGAGCTGAGAGGCAGCAATGCTACCCACTGCATACACCGTGACACTCTGATGGTGTCTTTGGTTTGTCCTTTTGGAGAAAATCTTAAGAGTTCAATGTAGAACCTTACAACAGTGGGTTCTAGAAAAAGCCATTTCAGACACTGATCTAAATTAAAACCCTTTAGAAAGCATTTAGATGCTAAATTGATTTACGAGATTAGTTTAGCAGAAACTTTTCTGAACATTTTGGTTCTAAAAGCATTTGATCTGTCGGGGTTTTCTGGTGTTTTATTAGCGTCTATATGTTCCTACAATGTTCCTGAAACATTTTTAGGTAGCAACAAGGGATGAAATTAACTATACGCTCCAACCTGAGGTTTTAGTTTTTAATTTTTTTTTCTTTATCTGTGACAAGCTCTTTACAAAGAACCTCTGGGTGTGTCTCAATCAGTTCCCTAGGTGGTGAATCAGTATGTGGTGTACATGAGTTGGGGCACTCAGTACACATTGGGACACTGATGACTCAATTTCCTGTGACTTCACTACGTACTTGCATCACCACTGACATTTATCAACAACAGGCAGGGCTGATATCTTTCTGACATAATATGTGGTATAAATTTGTTAGCTTAATCACAGGTGTTTCTGTCATGGTACTTCAAGCAGGATCGTAGGCTAGCTAGTGGATTTTTTAAAATCATTAAACACTTAAAAGCCGTTAGTCTCAAACAAACAATATATAGAACATCAAATACATTTAACAATCGCTAACGTAAGTGATTATTTGAGAGCTACAACAACGATAACCGGCTACTTACATTTGTAGACGAAGTTGACTGAGAGTTCGTCCACCATTTTCTTTCGAGCTGAGAGGCTTCAGAAAATATGATGTAATTTCCAGTAAGGGAACATAGTGAGCATCGACGCTCCCTGGTTTTTTTCTGGTGCATTGTGGGATGGGTTTCAAAGATGAAAAAGACCAACCAGACTGTTATAAGCGAAAGGCGCAAAAGCCGGCATCTGTGATGGTATGGAGGTGCATCAGTGCCCACAGCATGGGTGACTTGCCTATGTGTGAAGGTATCATTGATGCGTAGGTGTATACTGGGATTTTAGAGAGACATATGCTGCCATCAAGGCAACGTCTTTTCCAGGGATGTCAAAGGTTATTTCAGCAGGACAATGCCAGGCCTCATTCTGCACGTGCTACAACAGCGTGGCTTCATAGACACGAGTGTGTGTGCTTGACTGTCCTGCCAGCAGTCCAGATCTGTCTCCTATGGCACATCATGAAGTCTCCTCTTCAGACAATGGCGACCAAGGACTGTTGAGCAGCTGAAGTCTTGTATCAAGCAAGAATGGGCAAAAATTCCACTTGCAAAACTGCAACAATTAGTATCCTCAGTTCCCGAACCATTAAAAGGTGTCATTAAAAGGAAGGGTGATGTAACACAGCGGTAAACATGCCTCTGTCCCAACTTTTTTTTGAGTGTGTTGAAGGCATCAAATTCTAAATTTGTTTATATTTACAATACAATATACAGTTTACATTATTAATACAATTAAGTTGGTCAGTGAAAACATTGAATATCTTTTCTTTGTACTTTTGTCAGGTGATTAAAGTTTCAAGAGACTTGACAAATCACAGATTTTTGTTTTTATTACACTTAAACTTTTTAATGTATTTAAATGATCTAATGATTTTTTAAATGTATAATTTTAGTCAGGGAGTCTTCACAATCATCACAATGTGCATTCAGCCGAAGCCCTCTTCGAATCACGTGCGTCGAACATGAATACAGCTAAAAGGTCTCATTTACCAACAAACATCACTGCGATTTCACCAATTCCAGTAGTTTTCCGCCAAAACTCTGAAAAAAGCCGCAGCAAAATCTAGCTTTTTTGGCCACAACAATCACAAAAAAAAAAAAAAACCCTCTGAAATCCTGTACGGACTAATTACTGCAAAAATATTAAGATGTTTGAAGTATTTTCAAACATACAGTGATTATAAGAGTAGTTATAGACACCCCGGACATGGAATCAATCAAACTCTTGTGCGAACAAAAGGAGGCTCTGAAACGATCAGCGACTATAATGTGATTTCCATAAGCCATTCCTTAGCCCATGTTTAAAGGGTGATGACAGCTGACACTATACGGTGTACGAACTCGTGATGAACTTATATTTTGACCTTTTCAAGTGCTGCGAGTCAAAATAACTTCCACTTATGCCTTTCTGCCTTTTCTTACACCGTTTAGTAGTCATTTTATGCTCCCAGCCCTCTGTGCACTTGACCTTTTATGGAGTTTTGTCTGTGTTAGAGATTTAAACACAAACATTTAAACACAACTTTACTGAAAGATTGATAAATGAGGCCCAATGGGTATTTTTTTTAATATATTTCTATAACAAATCATACCTTTTGTCCATATATATAGCAACATTTAATTTTGTGGAACATCTGCAAAACAAGTTCCTGTTCTCATTATCACTTACATTATAGCAGCTATAAACAATCGTTCCATCAGCAGCTGCTATTTTTTGCTTTCGCCTGAAACTGTTTACAAAGTGCTGACATATTTCCAAAAATGCTGTTAACGGTCATACATTTTCCTGTTAGAAACGATAACATTACATTACAAAGAGAGCATTAATATAAACCTGTGATATATCTGTCTGTCTATCTATCTATCTATCTATCTATCTATCTATGTATCTATCTATCTATGTTACACAATCATGACAGAAATGCAAAGAAAACTAAAATATTACCCATTATGTGAATAGTGTTTAAAAAAAAGGCCACCACGGAGGCTTAGCTTTTGCATATATGCAGAGTTCATTAAAAATGTCCCATGTTTGCGTATTTACATACCTGACCTACAAACTGTATTTTACGCTAAACATATCAGGATGGAGGATAAAAAAGATCACAAATACTTACATACCTGGTTGAATTTGGTTCCAAACACACAGGAGGCAGCCATTTTGTTTGACATTAGAGACTATGAGACTCGGAATATCAGGATGGTTCCCCCCACATGATGTTATTATGATGTAGTCCAAAGTGTGTCCTGATGTGGTATGCATTTCTGGCCATATTTAGCTGCAAGGAAACATTGATTGTTTTAAACAACTGCTTCAAGAGGTATCTGATAGCTAGTTATCAGGCTAATTCATAGCTAATAGCATCAGCCCAGAGATGGTTTTTTTTTTTTTTTGTATGTATGTACGTTGCATTAATATTGATCGAACAATGAACTGACTTTACATTTTGTCACATCAGCCCTGTTCAATAGGTTATAACTGACAATTTTTATTACGCTACATGTGCTTTAACCATTATAGTGTTAGTTTGTTGATGTGTAGGGGCACTAGCAAAGAATTGTGGTCATGTGACATGAATCATGTGACACTGAGTGACCCAGTGTAGATGATCAGACAGGGATTTCTTGACTTCTCCATCAATTCGGTCACATTCATAGAAAATATTGTTTATTGCAACTAATTTTATAAGGATATATACTTCTATAAATATTGTGATATGTTAATATATATATATATATATATATATATATATATATATATATATATATATATATATATATATATATATATATATATATATATATATAAAATACATTATGTTTATGCAATATATTCCTAATGATGCACGGCACGTGTACTGTATGAAGTGTGTGTACTGTACATTTAGCCTTAAAGTACATTTTAAACATTTTTGAAACATGTTAGTGCCCGTTCTCACTTAGTGTATATTATAGCAGTTATAAACACTCGTTCCATCACCAGCCTATATTTTTTTGTCTCTCTTGAAGTTAATAAAGCAATAATCACAGGTTGTCATATGTTACAGAGAAAAGTGTAACTTACTGTTACAAAGGCCTGACACTATAGACTCCTTCCATAAACGTTAAATAAACATCTCCTTACATACAATGTCACATCAACAATTATACATATTCCTTTGTTAAATAACAAGCCCTGGAGCAGACTTGGCTCACTTCATCGCTCGGTTTTTAAGTGACCCCAGACAGCCATATGGTGAGGTGTGAGAGACGTGCTGAGGCCCGAGTGAAGGCTAGGCCTAACTTTTAAAACCATTAGTGTTACTTTATCCTGCGTGATGTATCCAGAGGTCCGCACCTCACGACATCTCAGTGGCTGCAACAGCAGTAACACCACCGTTCAGCCTAATCAGAGTCTCGGTGAGTGTGAGTGAGACACCGTGATTTATAGCCGTGTTAGTGAGTGTGAATGGACTATTGATTATCCAGGAATGCAACAGCACCCTCTGCTGAAAAGAATCAATGTTTAAAAAACAAACAAACAAACAAAAAAACACTCTGGATATGAAGAAGAAAGTGTTTTTAATTCCGTGTTAAACCAGATTGAGCTCACGTTAAAAAAAATGTTCAAAAAATGTTATTTGTTCACATAAAAGCTCACATTATTGCCTACATGAAAGCTCACATGAGCTCACATGAAAAAGGTAAAAAATTAAATTAAATAAAAATTTTAAAAATAATAATAAAAATAATAAAATAAGCTATTTTTTTTCATTAAGTCAGGTTTTAAATAAACTAAACTAAACTAAACTAACATGAAATTATTATTATTATTATTATGTAAATAAAACCACACTGGATATGCAGACAAAAGTGTCACTAACTCCTGTGTTAAACCTCCCTGAGCGTATAAAAATATAGCATAGCTTAAAAAAAAAATAAAATAAAAATTATATAATATAATCAAATAAATGAAGGAAATAAATATGTAAATAAAACCACACTGTATATGAAGACAGAATTATATCGTAAGCATTCTTCTGCCATTAAATCGGGTTCAAAATAAAACAAAAATAAATCAAAATAAAATAAAATAATCATTATGTACATAAAACCACACTGGCTATGCAGGCAAAAGTGTTACTAATTCCTGTGTTAAACCTGCTGGAGCCTATATTTTGATAGAAAAGTTACAAAACAAATCAAATAAATGAGAAATATAATAAAATAAAATAATTAGATCAATATGTAAAAGTTAAAATCACACTGTATATGAAGACACAAGCATTTTTGGCCATTAAATGAGGTTCAAAATGAAGTGAAACAATATTAAATGAAATAAAATGAAAGTAAAAAGTAATTCTTATTGCAGCTCTGTGCAGTGTTTGAAAAAACACATTTACTGTATAGGTTTTACAGAATATCATATTGCTGTATGTTAATTAAAAAACATGTTTAAAAAGGTAAATTAAGAAACAGGCACAGCAGAATAAGGGGTAAGGGGTAAGGTATCTCTAAGGTAAAGATCTTTCATTGACTTTAATTGATAATTATGAAGGTTTAACATGAGAAAGGTTTCTTTTGTATATTTTAGGTCCTCCTAAATCACTTGCTATACAAATACATGAGATATAAATAAAGCTTATCCAAATTCACTCATGGATTATGTTGTTAAAGCAAATGCATCACCCAGAACTTCAGTGTTTCAGCTTCAGTAAGTAGAACGCTCATAAAGTCGTGACCTTGTAGGTAACCTCGAATAAAAACAGTAATTATCTCTGAGATTTGTGTCTCTGTCAGTCAACCCAGGACTTGAGAACGAAAGGGTTCCTGTTCCTCTGAACTCTGACAAATAAACCTTGACCTGTACGGCCTGGGATCGCTGAGTGTGACAGCTGGGGGGGGGGGGGGGGGGGGGAGGGCAGCAGCTGTCCAAACACCAACACCAGAGAGACACAAGAGCCTTGAGCAGACTCTTTTCATTTCTTCTTAAACATCATCAAAACAGTCACGAGGGAAAGATTAGATTAAAAACTCATGTAAAAATTATATTAGAGAAGAAAAACACAAAATCTATTCAGTCCAAATGAAATAAAATAAAAGTAAAATATAATCATCTCACAGATTTAGCCTTTAGTCTTCTTCTTTATTTATCAATTTTTTATATGCATTTTATAAATAATAATAATACGCACTTAGTTGTGGTTCAGGTCACATTTTAGTTTGTAAAGACTTAGACCTCAATTCAAGTCACATTTTATTCATATTGTACATTACAAGACAACAAGTGTCAGCCAAAGTGCTGTACAATAACTTAATAAAACAATTTAAAATGGCACGAGAAGACAAAACTATAGGTGAAAAGAACAGAAGACTTGATACTACAGAGCTGTTACATTTCATTATGGCTGTAAATATGATGATGATGATGATGATTATTATGATTATTAATAATAATAATAATAATAATAATAATAATAATAATAATAATGTATTTTATATGCCCCATTGTTGCAATACATTAATAATTATATATAAACATTTAAGACCTGTTAAGTTTAAGCCCTGTCTCAAACAACTAGCATGTGTTTTACACTCTGTGTCTAAAAGCAGGAAGTCTTGGTCTCCCCTTTATGTCTAAATTGGAGGATAAATGGGACCTGAATTGGGGACTTAAAAGAGGGGTGGATGTTTGGCACAAATCCCAGACCAAATGTCTCTCATTTTCTCCGTCTGGATTTTGCGTCGCAGTATGAGAGCCTCCTGTCTGTAACCCAATCCGCTCTGATGCTCTAATGCACCGTGTGTTAAGGTGGCTTAGAGAGAAAGAAAAAGAAAAGAGAAGTGCTGAAAAGAAAGCATACAAAGCAACAAGAAAAGAAATGAAGCGCACGAGTGGAGGAGAAGGAGGAGGAGGAGGAGGAGGAGGAGGGTTAAAGGGGAGGGAGGGGGAAGTGAGGGGTTAAATCCAGCCTGAGGAAACCTGATGCTGATGAACAGAGAGAGAGAGAGAGAGAGAGAGAGAGAGAGTTTGGGGTTTGGGGCAGAGGGACAGACAGAGAGATACAGCGCCACTGGAGAGATGCTGAGAGCACGCTGACGTTACGAACACGGAGCTGAAGATCAGACAGCAGGTAAACACTACCACTTAACATACTCAACACTAAATACCCTCCTACTGGTGATAAAAGTACCCTAGCTGGGCTATTAAATGCTGGCTTTCATCCTCTATATAGTGCACTGCATGTCAAATAGAGAGCCATTACTCAGAGTGAGAGAAAGAATTTAGGAAAAGAGGGTTTTTTTTCCCCTCCAAATGTAACATCACGTGTAAGAATAACACAAAATTCTTAAAGTATTCGTTGTCTACTGATAGAAGAGTGTTAATGAATGTTAATGTGAAAGCTGACTGTAATTCGGTTAACTCTTCCCGTGTTTACACCTAAAGCTCTGTGTTAACTCTTACGGTGTTACCTACAGTGTTGTGTTAATTCTTACTGTGTTGAATGAGCACCTAAAAATACCTGATGAACACAATTGTTGTGTTGCATCAGTCTTAAAGTGCTAATGTAAAGCATGAAGTGTTAACTCGTACAGTATCGGATAACTCAGAGTCACGGACACGGCATACCATATGTGTAAACTTTAACCACGTTACATTAATACCTAAAGTGCTGTGTTAATGCTTACACTTCTGAATGAACACCTATAACACTCTATAACTCTTATGTATTTGTTTACGGTGTTTATTTATTGATAAAAGGGTGTTCGTGAATGTTAATGCGAAAGCTGAATCTAATTCGGTTGACTCACACAGTTAACTCTTAGTGTTAATTCTTACAAACTTACACTAATACCTAAGGTGATGTGTTAAGTCTTACAGCGTTGAATTAACACCTGACGAATACCATATACCATGTGTAAACGTTAACCGTATTACATTAACATGTAAAGTCTTGTGTTAGTGCTTATACTGTAGCTCTGAATTAACACCTAACATGCCATGTTAACGCTTGCAGTTCTGGATTAACACCTTAAGTGTTGTGTTAATGCTTACAGCTCTGAATTAATACCCAACGTATTGCATGAAGTCTTGTGTAATTGTTTATGGTGTTTATTTTGAAGGAAGGGAAGGCTCGTAAATGTTAACGTGAAAGCTGAACGTAATTCAGTTAACTCAGGTACTTAACTCTTACAGTGTTTACACCTGAGTAATACATAAGGTGATATATGTTAAGTCTTACAATGTTGAATTAACACCTATAACAATGAATAACTAAAAGTGAAGAATACCACATACCAAGTGTGGAAACTTGAACTGCATTACATTAACACCCAAGGTTCTGTTAACTCTTAGGGCAAATTGTTTTGTTAATGCTTACAGGGTTGAATAATACCTAAAGTTCTGTGTTAATTCTTACAGAGATAATGAATACCTAAAGTGCAGTGTTACATCTTACAGTGTTGAATTGACACTGGACGTATCCTGTTAATTCTCTTAGTGTTAAATTAACACCTAAAGTCCCACAGAGTTAAATGAGCACTTAAAGCGTTGTATTAAATCTTACCGTGCCAAAAAGAGCTGTAGTAACCCTTGTGGCGTTTAAAGTCTTCTAGTGCTGGAATAATACCTGCTAACTTTTGTGTTAACTCCTATGGTATTGAATCGACATCTAAAGTTAACATTACAATGTTGAATTAAGACAAAGTGTTCTGTAACCTCCAATTATAATGTTATTTCCTGAAGTGTTGTGTATTAGGACTAGGTGTTAAGTCAACACCATAACACTGTCAAAGTGCCCTGTTAACTCCTACACTGCTAAATTAACACCTAAACCTTTGTGTTAATTCCTTACGGTATTGAAATAACAATGTGACTGTTGTAATAACTCTTATAGTGCCTAATAAGCACCTAAAATATTTTGGTAACTCTTAATTATAATGGTAACTCCTGAATTGTTGTGTGTTAACACTAGGTATCACATCAACACTGTAACACTGTTAACGTACCAAAGTAACTCCTACAGTGTTGACTAGTGTTACATTAACAATGACTAACTTAAATGTCTAATTAACTGTTTTCCTTGTCTCCGGTTGGACTTATAAATACTGTAAGAGTTAATGCAACACTGTATGAGTTAGTGTAACACTGTAACAGTTAATGTAATACTGTGTGAGTTAATGTAAACTGTAGAGGATAGTGTAAGACTGTAGGAGTTAATGCAACATCGTAAGAGTTACTATAACACTGTGGGAGTTAATGTAACACTGTAAGAGTTAATGTAACACTGTAGTAGTTAATGTAATGCTGTATGCGTTAGAGTAACACAAACAGTGAATGTAACACTATAGTAGTTAAAGTAACACTGGATGAGTTAGAGTAACACTGTAATAGTTAATGTAACAGTGAATGCAACACTGTAGTAGTTAATGTAATGCTGTATGAGTTAGAGTAACACTAACAGTGAATGTAACACTGTAGTAGTTAAAGTAACACTGGATGAGTTAGAGTAACACTGTAGTAGTTAATGTAACACTATAACAGTGAATGTAACGCTGTATGAGTTAGAGTAACACTAACAGTGAATGTAACACTGTAGTAGTTAAAGTAACACTGGATGAGTTAGAGTAACACTGTAGTAGTTAATGTAACACTATAACAGTGAATGTAACACTGTAGTAGTTAATGTAATGCTGTATGAGTTAGAGTAACACTGTAACAGTGAATGTAACACTGTAGTAGTTAATGTAACGTTGTAGGAGATAATGTAACACTGTATTTCTATCCGAATGAGTTTAATCCATTGTGTGTTAATGTTTATTGCTTTCAGGTAGATGAATGAATACAAGATGACACCAGTGAGAATCGTGCTGTTCCTGTGGGGTCTCCTGTGCATGTGTGTGTCAGTGGGGAGTGTATCGGAGCCGTGTAAAGGTTCTCGCTGCTTAGAGCTGGGGGAGTCCAGACCATGTTCAGGGTCACGGTGTGGCTCGGGCAGATCATCCAGACCAACACGTCAACACAACCCTTTAACACACAGCAGATCTGCACCAACCCACCAACATGGAGTCTCACACCTTCCTTCACCCGACATGCTGGAGTCACACACGGCTTCTCATTCTCACACTCACACTAGGGAAAGGATGCGGATTGCCGAGGTCGCAGGTCACACGTGCACTGGAGCGGATTGCATTACCACCAAAAGACCACCGCAGGCCATTAACGATACACAAGAGTGCAGGGGGCTGGAGTGCAGACTGCCTTTGAGGATCAGAACCAAACCCAGAGTGAAGCCGTGCCCTCCAGACGGCTGCGGACCTGGCTCAGACGATGCTCCCGTGCATGTTCCGGACAGAGCTGCTCAGTTTCTGGGGGAATTTCCGGATATCGGATATCCTTCATCGGAACTTGGAGGCGCACCGCTGGGAGTGCAGCTTACATGTGACATCAAACCAGGTGGAGTGAATCAGTGGATCCAGCTGTTCTGTCCTTGTTTGGGTTTTATTTTAAGCCTAATTTCCCTTCCTCTCGAGCTAAGCTTATTAAGCAGTGCACCTTTTTTCTTTACTCCTACCAGTGCACACTTTATTTGACCATTTTCGATGCACAACTGGAACACGATTACTTTTGCGCATAGCCATACACATCTGTTCAGCTGCACTTGGAAGCCTTGTGGAACTGCAGCAGAGGGAAAATCTCTGGCAGTCGCCTGCCTAGAATATTTTTCTGCTTTGATGTCTTTCCACGCTAGTTTCCTAGCCTCAAATTGCAGCCTTGACAGGAAGAGAGAAGTACAGCAGAAAGGTTGAACATTTTTGAGACTTTAGAAAGTCCACATATAAGAGATTGCCATCTCTTCACACACACACACAAATAAAATAGTGCAAAAGAAGAATTCATGAGCTGCACAAATCCACAAATTACTAGCAGTGCTCCTCTTTGGATGACTTGAGGTCAGAACTTACTTTGAGCTTTTACAGCGTGTCTATTTTAGACTTTTCTGTCCATCAGTTAAAGTTAAAGTGATAGACACCAGACTGAATTGCAGTGATGTGCCGTTTTGGAAATCATGCTAAAGTCAGCCAACATTCTGTACACTCATGCACGCTGCTAACAAGAAAATCATGGCATGCATGAAAACATCCAATCTCTGCAATTGAATGCGTTTACCATCAGCTAGAATCTGACTTGCTGCCTGGCCGATTATGTTAGCTACTGGAATCTATGCTAGTTAAACCTGGCTAAAAACTAAAACAAATTAGCAAAACCTACCTCAATTTTTGAAACTAGAATGAGTTCAAGCTTTCTAGGGAAGTAAATGAGATGCCTTATTTTATAATAGTCCTTGTTTACTCCAGCATACTGTAACATTTTACTGAGGTAGGGCCAGGGCGCTCATCCTCAAGTACAACACTGCAGTTTGGTGGATTATCCAGCTGTAAATGCACACGGATAGCTATAGCGCTAACTACATTGTGTAGCACAAGTAGGTCAGCACAGATGAGGAATTGGAACTCTAAATTAATGAATTTTATTGGATGCTAAATTTAAAAGAATGGATGCTAAACTGAACCCATTTGATTAATGTATAGCGTACATTCATTGGCTTCATGAGAGAAGAAGAGACCTTTGTGATTTTTAAAAAGTAAAAATTTGTAAAAAAAAAAAAAAAATTGAAATCCCTTTGAAATTTAATTCAGTAACAGTATAAGTATTCAATTACAATAATAATCAAAGTAAAGTAAAAACCTCTCAAAAATAACACTTAAGTACAGTATAATTACTAACAAATTATAATTATTCAAGTATTTTGTCTAACCCTGTTCAAAATACTCTTTTTGAACTCTTACACTTTTGTTTACTTTTGGCTCTCAGTCCAAGGTTCGCAAAATCACAGGTCAAAAATCATAAATGTTACGGCTGAACTGTAAATATTGGCACCCCTGCTCAGGTTGTAATGATCTGTGAATCGATTAGGGGTGAATGGTGTCATAGGGACGTCACAGGAAACAATGAAGTTGTCTCTTTTCATTTTCCGTAGGTGAGTTGGTGTCGTTGAGGTCATCTCTCTCATCTCTCCATCACACGAGAGTACAGCATCAGTAATGCTGTCCGTCTTTTGTGAAACGTTTGTCTGTGCTCTAAACTGAGACTTGATTGGATACTGTATGTCATTGTGAGTCTAGTTTTATTAAGTTACAGTGGTGGAAATCACAACCCAGCGTTAGGAACATTAATAACAGACAAAAGACTGCCACAGGCCATTAATGATACCCAAAAGCACAGGGGACTGGAGTGCAGGCTGTCCGTAATGATCATAACATGCAGTACTTTGGCGATTTATTATTGAGTTCTTGTTGTTATTATCTTGTTGGGATGTTCTTTTGAATTAAAATGGGTTTAATCCAAATCTCAGTAACGCAGAAACAATCTATCAGCCTGAAATTATATCAGTTTTGACCTCATGTGTTTTGTTGATGGAAGCTTCATGAATGAATAGCACTATGACGCCAATAAATATCACAAATAGTATTTTACGCACTTAGTTAACGAGCCCAATATTTGACTAGTTCATATGAGTTTATGTTCATAAAATAAATCTGTTCTGAAGACATTGGTGACATTTATTTTACACCTGCAAAAAGTTTGAGAACCTCTGTTGTATGTTGTCTGTGTTGTGTCTCAGGAGAAAATGAGTATCTGTGGTGCTGTCTGCTCTGTCTACTCTGGTTTAAATGCCGTCTGTGATGTTCAGCGATCTGTAATGTTTCCCTGGGAGAAAAATATTGAGTCTAGAATGTACCAACCTGTGTCTGTTATGCTGTTTACTATTCCCAGGAGAGAACGAAGTTCCCTCGGAGGATGCCCTTGTCCTGCACCTGCAGCTCTCCAAAGGCCAGGAGAAGTTGGTGGAGGCACTGCGGGCGCAGCAGCTAGTGATCCGCGACCTCCAGCAGCGTCTGGAGGAGCAGCAGGGAGCGCTTCTGGCCCAGCAGCGTGAGATCCTGGAGCAGCAGCGGCGCATGTACGAGCAGATGGATGTGGTGAAGGCGCAGTACGGCACGCTGTCCGAGACCGTCAAGCAGGTGTCCTTCCAGGGCCTGCAGGGGGAGCTGCAGAGTTATTTGGAAAGCCAGCTGGCAGGCGTGCAGAGCCAAGCTCGCAGCCACCTGCAGAAGTCGTATGCCGTGCATAAAACGGATGCCAAGATGATAGACGTGACTGGGGACACGGATCATGCTTTGCTCAGCTGTCGCAGCGCATGCGGTCCTGAAGAGTACTGCAATTTTCAAATGCAGCCACCGCAGTGCCAACAGTGCACCATGTGTCCACCTGGGTTCTTCCTGGTGTCTCAGTGTTCACCTAATGCTGACAGGATTTGCCAGGTATTTCATAGAAACCTGAATATGAACATAATCTAGAGTCTGTTTATGATCCATACATACAATGATATCAAACCCACAATAAATTATGCAAATGACATTTTATTTAACAAACGTTCTCCTCCTGATCTGAAAGGATTAATAAGATAATTACAAAAAAAACAAAAACAACATCCAACCAATCATAAACAAAGAGGCACCTACAGTACCTATATATGTATATAAACATATTTATTTTTTATACAGGACAGAGATGAATGCCTGGAAATCCCAAACGTGTGTGGAGAGAGAGTGAAATGCCTCAATACACCAGGTATACAAACCTAGAACTGATGATGTTTCGAATCTCAACACTAAAATGCTAATGAATGCAAATTACTCGATGAGCTCATGACCCCATTTACATTGCACAAATTAGCAACATGATCTCTGCTGCATTATATTCCATTTCCACTTGCAAATAATGGTTCTGACTTAAATTTCACATTTATGCAAATGAGCACAGTCGCTATATTCGCGTTAGGGTACACTGCTGTGTAAAATGACTGACAACAAAACTGAGCAGGAAGACATTTAAATTCAGATTGCTTCCATAATTCGTCTGTTGGATTCAACTGTATTATTTTCTATACTACCTAAACATAACTAAATTCACATCTGAAATCTGGGTTGAGGTGCAGAGCCTGAGAGAGTAAACAAGAGATGACCTAGACAAGTAAAAGAAAAAAAAATACCTGAGACGGTATAAGGAGGAAACCTGCAGAGAAACCAAACTCAAAAAGGGAAACTTTTTTTTCGTCCTATGCGCTTTTTTCTGGTCAGAGTCATGGTGGATCCAGAGCCTAACCCAGGAACACTGGGAGCGAGGAGGGAATACTCCCTGGATGTGATGCGAGTTGATCACAGGCACACACTCATTTACACACTAATTCAATCATGGGGCAATTTAACTATCATGGGGCAATTTAACTAACATTAGACAAGAACATACAGTAGGTAATATCAGTAAATTTTATTTCTTAGGGAGACCCTGAAATATGGTCCAAAAGGACATGCTCAGTTTTTGGATAAAAAAGATTAAAATTGAAAAAAAAAGAACAAAAACAACAGTGAAAACATCAGCCTTGTGGAACCATTTCGTGACCCCGCCCCCTTTCCATGCTACTGCACATTATTCCTCTTAGGAGTTGGCAGGTCTGCAATTAGAGACTTTCAGCGTGTCAGGATGCACCAAAATTTTCAAGTGGGCACTTAAAATATGCCTGAAATAACCATTGCTAACCATAGTTTGTTATTAGACAAATTATTATCATTCGTGATAGACCATTCCTTTAACATATGCCCTGTACTTGTGTGGACAGGTGGCTTCCGGTGCTTGGGCGTGTCCGAAAGAGAGATCTCTTCAGGCCTGTGTGGTCATGAGTACTTCTACAATCTGGAGTTACAGGAGTGCCAAGCATGTTCAGACTGCGATGGGGAGCCCTTAGCCATTCCGTGTAGCACTGTGAGTGACACAGTGTGTGGACTGATCTCGGAAAACTCATTCTCTCAGTCTTGGTCCGCCTCGGTCACGTTACCCCCAGCTCGATCAAAAAGCAGTGCCATGTTCCCAGGTCTGCAGCTGAGCGTAATGGGAAAGGAGGGAAGTGACCTTCTGGTCAGCCATGACGGTTCCATCAGCCTCCATCAGCATGGTCTTCTCTGGCTGGATCACAACTTTGCCTTGAAGCACAGCTGCCGCAACTTCCTGCAGGTTGGTGTGAGGCTTAGTGGTGGCAGCGAGGAGGAAGGTCGTGACCTCAGTGGTGTACGGGTGGAGCAGCCAGAGAGGAAGCACTTCCAGGGTGTGAGTGTGAGTGCAGCGGCTGAGGTAGAGCCCAACCAGACTCTGTGGCTGCTGCTCAAGAGCCCAAACCAGCACTGCAACCAGAGCAAAGAGCTGCAGCTTTACGAGCTCGGATCTTCGGCGTTCAGCCTGCTGTGGCTGTCACATGACACTGGAGCTGTCGCAATGACTGCTCAGACATCCACGGCACCTCACTACCATGGTAACTATCGACCATCCTTTCGCGTTGCTACTGTCTCTGACCCCTATGTAGTGGCATTGACTCATGATAACCGTGGAATTCACTTCACTGAGCGAGGCATTGTCAAGTTTGTCCTGCAGCAGGCACTCTATGCCATGGGCCACACGTGCGTCCGTGAAGGCTTCTCGCTAGTCGCCTACATTAATGCAAACGGGACCAACCAGGAAGTAATGCGCTCATTTAAATCCGGTGTCAACTATCGGGACACCTCCATCACCTTGTCTGCTACTACCATCGTGGACTCGGGTGACTGGCTAAACTTTGAGATTCTCACTCCGTCGCAGTGCAATGTCCGATACTTTGGAGACAGCTCTGGAATTAGCATGCTAAGTCTTCTCTGGATTCCAGCAGCCATTTCCTCATCTCTAATGGCCACCGTGTCTAGGACAGGCCTTCCATCTGGAGCTGTGAGGAACAAACCTTTGTTGTTTCAGCAGGTTGGTCCAGATGCCGAACACATCCGGCTTGCTGGCGCAGGACACCAACACCCACAGAGGAATTTTGTTTTCCAAGAAGCCGGGACAGCCAACGTGGCGCTCACTGTGAAGCTGATCCACTCATGCAACGTGGTGAAGCTGGTGCTACATCAGCAGGGCCAGGACAGGACGAATTCAGCTCCTCTGGCGCAGCAGGTTGGGGGTCAGATGCCCGAGGGTAGCGAGTGGACCAGCGTTGGCGTCAGAGCGTCTTTCAAGGTCCAGAACGGCACAGCCATTTACATCACGCTGGACTGCGTACGTGGACGCATCAATCAAATCACACATGACGAAGGTGCCAACATTTCCATCCTCTGGGTGGCTGCGTGACACCATGATTTCACGGCTTCTCATTCTTGCTCTTGTCAGGAACAGGTGCTTTCATAAAATCATGGCTTTTGTTGTCGTATGCACAGAAAAACGAGGTAGACTATAGAATGAATTCCTTATATGTGGTCGAAAATTTACACCATTTATGATGAAAAGAAATGGAAATATAATAATATAAAAAGAAAATGGTGCTTTAAGAAATGTGGTCTGGCCAAAACTGAACAAATGGTTGGCAGGGTTAATATTCAAAAATTTTGAAATATGATATCTATATAATGCATAGGTGCTATTTAAATCGAGTTATATCCTTTGTTTATTTGTTGTTTTATGTTTATTGCATTGTTGTTTGTTTATTGAGTTTATCGTGTCTGTGTTTATTTCGCTTAAGTCACAAATTCTAATCAATTCCTGAACAAAAAGTACTGATTGCTGTCCAAGTACTTCGGCTGGTTGAGCGTGACCAATCTGCTTAATGTTGAGATGACTGTGTGTGTGTGTGTGTATATGTGTGTGTATGTTGATCTATGTGTGTGGTGGGGTATGATGTTTCCATGCATATATAAAATGCTATACCGCACTCCTATACCTTGACCATTGTACAGTCATGGGATAATTGTTAAAATGTATTGATATTCAAAGGATTTATCTATTTTAGAATCTTTTTTGTCTTAATTATGCACATATATCTTACATTCTCACTTTATGATAAAGTTTTTAATTGAAATTTATATCGGAATCCCTATAAAGTATATAGACAAATATTTATATTATAAAAATGCAAAAGCTATATTTATATAGGACAAAAATGCATACATAACTATTTGTTGTATCTTCCTAGAGTAAGTTATATGGTAATAACATAAAGGAGATTAAAAAAGTGGTACATACAGTTGAGAGCAAAAGTTTGCACCCCCATAACAACACCTACCCCCAGGGGCGTTAGCTAGACTGTTAATCATCCGGGGCTGAGCCCAGGTACTACTCCATCAAAAAACGTTTTGTGAGGGCTATATGCTTAAGAAATGTGAAAATTGGACAAAAAGTTGGATTTATCAAAAAATTTGCCCTGGGTGTTATCACTGTTCCTCACTGCAGGACTATCAGACCGATAAAATCTAAAACTTTTTGGCTATCTAACATGAGACTAGGCTAGTTCGGTGTCGCTAGCCAAAGGGAGACACAGCTAAGCTATCATTGTATGGGTTTAGCTGCTACAGAGCCATGCAAAGTACGTTAGGTGTCCTTATGCTCTGCTCATATCATGTTCACGTAACTTGGAGCTCATATAGACATTTACACACCTTGTTTTCCTGCTCAGCATCAGAGGATATTACAATGATATGTTTCAGTTTCAACTCCTTTACTGGTAAAAAATCGGTGTATATCCATTTCCCCCCCCACTGACTGTGAGCTAGCATTTGGCAGAATTGAGACCTGTCAGCCAATAAGACACGAGTATTTCCACATAATTTCCTGTAAACCCGGTCTGATTGGTCTCGTCTTCGTTCACTGAAGATACAAAATTACAACGCTGCCATCTTCTTTTACTGATGTTCAGTTACTTAGTGACAAACCGCTCCAAGTGGAGAATCATTCGGGGATAAAGAAAAAATCTTTGGGGCTGCAGCCCCGAATGTCCAGGCCAGGTTACGCCCCTACACACCCACCAGTTTTCTGAGCGGGTAAAAAAAAAAGGAAAATATTCTTTATCTTGATTCTCTTACAAAAGACTATAGAATTGTCATAGAAACAGACACTAGCAGTTAGCAGAAAAAGACAGCGTGGAATTACCAGAATAACAGAAAAAATAAATAAGTGAAAATAGTACAACAGAGAAGAAACATAATTTTTTTTTCATTATTAATATCTATTAACATACACTACTGTTACTGTTAGTTGTAACATTGAAGATCTGTAATACAGAACACACTAAATGTATATAAATTGCATTAATTACTTTTGTCCTAAAGGTGTACAAACTTTTGCAACTGGTCTTTTCACTTAATTCACTTTAAATCATGGCTCCTTAGTGTATTGTGTGTTTGACGTACACTGCAATTTATTTTATCCGTGTGTTCCGCTCTTAACAGATAACATTAGGTTTTAGTATCGTGGTAATTTCCTGACGCTTTATCACAGTTGTTATCACAGTGATAATGGTATTAATACAATATTGTTTTCAATTCTTACATGTTTATATGTTGCAGTTGTACCTGGAGTGAAAATGTGTGTCCATTATGTTTTTCTCATCTGGTGAAAAGTATCGATGGGATCGCCTTTCCCTGAGGACACATGATGCTACGAAATAAAGAACATTAGGAGATTTTACACTGCCATCCTATCAGGACAAACCCAGAAATGTTGCCTCCCTCTGACAGACACAGGGGGCGTGAGAGTATTTTTAAATGTCTATGATAACAATATTGTGCATGTTGAATATCTCAATCTATCATGTAACCAATTTTCAGCCCATGTCTAAAAAAATTGCAATCATTCAGATGCTTGTGCTTGGAACTGTTACTAATTTATTTATTCTGCAAAAAAAAAAAAAAAAAAGACAAAAAATCTGCAGAATGAAACGTGATATTTTGACAAGGCTGAATAAAATTTGCTTCTATTTTGACAGAACTTTTAAACCGTTTTAGCACAAAGGTTGTCCGATTTTTTCCCCCACTGTGATCCCGTGTCCTGTAAAAACCTCAAGATATGTTCAGGTGGATTTGATTTAATTAGATTTAAATTGCACTTGATATGCATCATCTCACCCTCTAATGGTTTACAATTCCAGCCGCATTCTTGACCCGTTGCTCAGAAAGCAAAGGACATTCTGTTGAATTTTCTTTGCACAGAGTCCAATGAAAGCATTCGATAGAGTCACGTATTGGTTAATGATCAGCAGCTGTTCCCTGAACACACTTATTGAAGTTTGATTGTGGGAGAGAAGGTGAATACACACTTCACCTTCCATTAACTTTTAGTTATTATTTAACATCACAGACTGAAGTGGCATTATACCTTTACTGAGTCATCAAACCCCCAGAATAAAACACCAGACTACAGGATGTGGAGTTGTTAATATAAGACATATTTAATATTTATGATGGAAACACTTCCTTTGAATCTATCTATCCATCCATCCATCCATCCATAAGCTTATGTAAATGCTCATGTTTTTTTTTTTGCATTACATTTTTCAAATTATATACTAATGCTTGCGCACCCTCAATGAGATTGATTTCATCTGCATCAGCCAGAAGTGGAGGTCGTCCTTGCGTGATGCACAGAAAAGCGGACATCGGATCGGATCATTACCTAGTCAGGGCGGACATCAAACTCAAGCTCCGAAACCAAAGGCAGCACAGACCAAAGAGACCGTTCAGCCTGGATCTGCAAAACCATTTCAGCCTGCTTGAAGAGGTGGAAGATGTAGAAGTTTTCTGGGCTAGCATCAAAGAAACCTTAAAACTCACCACTGGGAGGTGAACAGGACGCCAGAAGGAGAAATGGATCCAAGACTGATCGTGGAAGCTGATCGATGAGAGGAAGATTGCAAAGCTGAAACGGGATCAGGCCAAAGACAAAACCGAGCTGGAAGAAGAAAGCCGCAGATACGCAGAATTGGATCGACTCGTGAAGAAAAGCTGCTGGAGGGATAAGAAAGAATGGCTCCAACAAAAAGGGGATGAAGCACAAGCGGCAGCCGACCAGAATGACACCAAAACCCTCTACCGTATCGTCAATGAGCTAACCAGAGTGCGACACAACTCGAACACCCCATTCAAAGACAAGAACGGGAAACTATTGATCACTCAAGAAGACCAGAACAAGAGGTGGATGGAATACTTCCGGGAAACCCTTAACCAACCAAACCCGACCACCCACAACTTTGATGCAGATGTGGGCCCAGAGGAGTTTCATGTGAACACTGGTGAGATTACCATTGAAGAAGTGAAAATTGCGATCAAAAGCCTTAAGAACAACAAGGCGGCCAGCTTGGATGAAATACATGCAGAAGTCTTGAAGCATGGCGGACAGGTCTTGGCAGAAAAGACAACGGCGCAGTTTAACAAATGCTGGTAAAATGGAGCAGTCACCGAAGACTGGCGAAGAGGTGTGATAGTCAAGAAAGACAACATCTCCGATTGCACCAACTGGTGAGGCATCGCCCTTCTGTTAGTGCCCGGAAGAGCATATTGCGTGGTCCTACTGAGGTGGCTAAGAAGCATGCTGGACCAAATCTTCACTCGAATATCGACAACCACTGCTCGAATATCGGCAACCTCTGCTCGAATATGGGCAACCACTGGCCATAAACTTCATCAACTTCAAGAAAGCATTTGACGGCATCCATCGAGAGTCCCTGTGGTGGATCTTGCGGCTCTACAGCGTGCCGTCCATATTTATCAACATATTGAGGGACCTGTACCTTTGATCAAGCTGCTGCGTCAAGACCGGCCACACAGACTTCTTCAAGATTATCATTGGTGTCAGACAGGGCCGCATCCTGTCCCCGCTCCTCTTCCTTGTCGCCCTCGACTATGTCATGCGGCGTGCAGGAGCTCGCATTGGGGAGGGCATTCACTGGTCTGATCCAGACCGCCTGGGCGACCTGGACTTCACCTGCTCGAGGAGAACAGGACGGAACTGCAGACTGCAACGACAGACTTCGATGAAGAAGCAGCCAAAGTCGGCCTCAGGATAAGTGCCAAAAAGACAAAGATCATGTATATAAACACCGCGGCCCCTGCACGAGGGATAGCAGTCGGTCAACAGCAATTGGAGAGGGTGGAGAAGTTCACCTATCTGGGCAGCATCATCGTCCAGAATGGGGATGCAGAAGCAGATGTCAAGTGCCGCATTGGGAAAGTGGCAGCCGTCTCCTGGAGGATGAATAACATCTGGTCCTTGCCCATCATCTCCTTGAAGATTAAGCTCTGCCTATTCACCTCTATTGTGATCCCAACCACCATATATGCCAGCGAAACTTGGATGTCGTCCGTGAGTGTCAACAAAAAGCTGGACGTCTTCCAACAGAGGTGCCTATGCCGAATCCTAAAGATGTGATATTTCGACCATATCATGAATGAAGAGGTGCTTCGAATGAGGGTACAAACTCCACAACATTGTCCCGCGTCAAAGACTCCGGCTGGCTGGCCACATCCTTCGATGGAGAACCACCGGATCCCAAAGACGGCACTGAGATGGATTCCCCCTGGCACAAGACGTCAACGAGGACAGAGGACACATGGAGACAGACGTTTGTTCAAGACCTGAAAGTGCTGAACACTACATGGGATGAAGCTGAGCAACTTGCCCAAGACCAGAAACAGTGGGGAGCACTTGCTGCTCGATATGCTACCTAGCATGGGAGGTTCTAAGTCTAAGTATACTAATGCTTCTGATTGGTCAGAAGGTATTGATTCATTTTTTATAACAGCAGCTCTGACAGTAGTGCAGCTGCAAATCACAGGTTTATATTAATGTGCTCATTCTACAGTAAAACGTTATCGTTTCTATAGTAACAGCTCATTCACAGGGACGTCACATAACTCTCAACCTAATCCAAGTCTAATAATAAAAGAATTAAAATGGCATATTTATTTAACAACAAAAAAAATTTATATGGTGAAGTTTTCTGTGAGGGGATGTTTATTTATGGAAGGAGTCTCCAGTGTCAACAGTCAGAGGTAAAGCTGTAACTAAGTTTCCGACACTGGAAGGCCTTTGCGTTTTGTGGATTGTATGTAGCAAGAGAAGGTGTGTTTTTTTGTCTTAGAAACTTAAAGAGAGTGAAAAAAGACTGGTGAGGGAACGACTGTTTATAGCTGCTGTAACATAAGCGAGAACAGGAACTAACAAGTTTTGCGGATGTGTACAAATACAATAACAAAGTGATTGTACTTGGCTACTTCCAACTTCTGTCTAGCACTGTATTTAGTCTCTGTCTGGAAAAGTGGCAAAAAAAAGAAAAATATAAATCACTCAGGACTCTTTAAAACTCTGGTAGACTAGAAAGACCACACTCACAGCCGTAACTGTTTATTTAGCATTCTAATATCTCTATTTGTTTATATTATTTAAACATGATTACTCCCAGAGTGAGGCAGCAGCCTACATTCGGTCAGAATGTGACTAACAGCCCCTGATTGCGAAGAGCTAATACAGAGCTCTCTGTCTGCACTGTGAATTAAAAGCAGGTGTGAAATGCCCTCAGCTCCAGATGTTTTATATTGAAGATCAAATGAGATCAGAAAAGTAACCAGACCCAAAAAATCCACCACAGCCAGAAAGGATAGAAAAGAAAAATACGCACCATCATAGACATTCAACAGGTCTGTAGATCAAACCCTTCTCACATGATGAAGGCTGATTACATCACTGTGTTTTTGAATTGTCAATTCTGATTGGTCAGAAAGTGTTGATTAATTTTCTGACAGTAGTGCAGCTCCAAATCACAGGTTTACGTATATAAATTAATGCGCTCGTTCTAATACTTGGTTGTTTTATTTTATTTTATTTAAAAAACAGTTGTAGTTGATATTTATTTAACATTTATGGGTGGAGTCTCCAATTTCTGACATCCCAAAGCACCATGTACTGAATGACTGCTCAAACACAATCACAAAAATATAATTTGATTTGAAACAACATACAAATTTGGTTTGAATGCAGTTGGAAAAAGTAATTAGATGTCCAATTTATTTTGGAACATGAACGGTTTCTTTAACAGCTCTGTGCTGGGATTGAATTCTGTCTCACTCATACATTACTTTGGATCTAATGAATAAATGTCAAACATAAACATGAAAAAAGCAGCAGATTCTGTCTGAAGCTCCGACTCTGAATGCCGACAAAGGCAAAAAAAAAAAAAAGAGAGAGAGATTTTTTGAAATCATCTTGAATTTACTTTATTACTTGTAGATGTTACAGATTAGCAGTCAGCCTTCATAATCTTTTCCATCTCAACATTTTACAGATGTGTCTTCATCTTGGCTTAATTTTCATGTTTAGCTTCGACAGGCTGTAGGATCTTTATGTGGAAATAGTTATAAAGTCAGACATTTTTCGTAAATGGCTGCTCCAAATATTTACATGCTTTCATTTGGCAGACGTTTATAAAATAATATCCAATCCAGGCAGTCAATAGTACAGAACATTAAAGGAATAATCCAGGGTTATTTCAGCCTAATTTCCATCTACTGTATCTGTCTTATACTGTCTGTGTGATTATCACAGAAGCAGAAACTCATGTTTCGCTGTATTGAGAACATAAACCCTGGAAGTTTAGGGGCAGTTATTAGAACATCTGGGTTAAAAAAAAAATCAGTGGAATGCTTTCATTAATCCTTCAGTCAGAATAATGTATTTGTAAATGAAGCTGTATAAATCATCCTTGCAAACATGGGGCTACTTTTACTTGGGGAACCATTTGTGTGGCTCTGATGGTGCATGGACACTGCAAACCCTTTGGGAAAATATAACGTAACTGGAACTACTTGGAAAAAAAAGATTTCTTCAGCCGTCCAGTTTTGGTGAGCCTGTGCTCACTGTAGCCTCAGATTCCTGTTCTTGGCTGACAAGAGTGGAACCGGATGTGGTCTTGTGCTGTTGTAGCTCATCCACCTCAAGGTTCGACATGTCATGCATTCTGAGATGCTTTTCTGCTCACCACGGTCGTAAAGAGTGGTTATTTGAGTTACCGTAGCCTTCTTGTCAGCTCGAACCCGTCTAGACGTTTTCCTCTGATCCTTTCTCATCACCGAGGCGTTTCCATCTGCAAAACTGCTGCTCACTGCATGTTTTTTTGTTTTTCGCACCATTCTGTGCAAACTCTAGAGATTGTTGTGTGTGAAATCCCAGGAGATCAACAGTTTCTGAAAATGCTCAAACTGACACAAACAGCCATGCCATGGTCAAAGTCACTGAGATGAGAGTTTTTACCTCATTCTGATGTTTGATGTGAACATGAACTAAAGTTCTTTACATGTACCTGCATCATTTCACGCATTGTGTGCCGAAACACGATTGGCTGATTGGATAACTGCATGGATAGAGATACTTAGAGGTCAACCTGTGGTTACTGATTCATAGGCAACAGTCACTTGGCACAATGCTCACTCATTAGGACAGATATGTAAGTTCTTGGCTTTTATTGAAACCAGGAAATGAAAATGAAGAGTGTGCGCAGTGAAATGAACACCAGCTCAATCATATGTAACCCTGAAGTCTAATGAAGACTGTGGGAAATATGAAGAGGTCTTTTATCTAAACCATTTCATGATGTGCAGTCTGTGTTCTTTTACACTCCCTTCACTTTAGGAATTAGTTTTCATTAAATGGTCGTAATTGAAAGGCTTGTTCATGTACGCTGGAGAGAACCACAAGGTCAACGTGGACTAACACAGAGAAATCAGCAGTGTTCATTTGTTTTCATTATACATGGGCACTGGGAAATCTAATGATCACTTATATAAGATTTCCAAGAGTTCCATGTGATGTTGATATTTCCATTAGGGAAATGTTGCGCAGGTAATTCTGAGCAGCTGAGTTTGATAAATGTGCGATTGTTTTTGGCCAAAACTTCACATATTTCAATTGTGATAGCCAAAGATATTTTCATTTCAAAAGTTATTTTAGTCCTTTTAAACAGTGAGCCAAAGCGAATGATCCCAGTCTGTTAACCGAAGACATAGGGGAGGAAAGCTGTCCTTCTCCAAGGAAACACAGCCAGCTGGAGTCCCTGCCGGATCGAACTGGTGTCGTCTCTAACTGTGGACATTCCTCGAATGCTCAGGTTACTCAAAGAGGATTGTGCATCCAATTCTCCAATTTTATCCAAACTATATATATTCAAATGTTCATTCATCTTCCATCATGGCAATACTGGCGTCAGCTGTGATGAAGAGACGCCTGATTTGTGTCATCTTCAACATGTTCCTGTTTTACTCATCACCTCTAAACTTTGACCCTGAGGACTTAAGTGTTTGAGACAGAAACAGACCTGGTTGGGAAACATCTGGTTTTGTTTAACTACTCTGCAGGGAAAACTAGTCACGGTGACAATATCCATCCATCCATCAATTTTCTGTACCGCTTATCCTACACAGGGTCTCGGGGAGCCCGGAGCCTACTGTGACAATATTACCTTAGAAAAGGCTTTAGTATGTGTTTCATGTTCTGATGCTGTGAATGGTCCAATATGGATGCCCCAAAACAGCGCAAAAACAGTTTATGCTCATGTCTTAGCTCATCTGGTTACTGTAGATTCAGTGGATTCAGCACAAAAGAATTATAGCACATATGAATAGAAATGATTTGTATTTGATTTCTGGTCATGACATGTCATGTATCAAAGTTTGTGGAGGCTTTTGTGACTTGATCATAAAATTCTTACAACATTTTCTTTGGTTCTTGGCCAGTTCTTGAATGTGTAGTGACACACACTGAGCTAAAGAGAGAGAGAAAACTCGCAAAATCCTGGAAGGACTGATTAATATACAGTATATGGGCTTTTGAATGTCTAAATCAGGTGTGTTGAAGCAGAGCACGCAGCAAACCCTACAGTAAAAATGATAAATGCGTTATTTCACTCAACATTTCCCATGGCAGAAGTGTACATAAGTTCAAAAATGGACCTTAAATGTTTACAGATGTTCTGAACAATTCCAGAAAAGTTGGGATTTTTTTTCTAAAATGCAATAAAAACAAAAATCTGTGATTTGTCAAGTCTCTTGAAACTTTAATTAACTGACAAAAGTACAAAGAAAAGATATTCAATGTTTTTACTTAAACTTAAATGCATTTTGAAAATATATATATTTTTAAATTTGATGCCTTCGATACTCTCAAAAAAAGTTGGGACAGAGGCATGTTTACCACTGTGTTATGCCTCCGCATCAATGGCACTTTCACACATGTGCAAGTCACCCATGCCGTAGGCACTGATGCACCCCCATACCATCACAGATCTTAGCTTTTGCACCTTTCGCTTATGACAGTCTGGTCGGTCTTTTTCATCTTCGGCACGGAGAACTCGACGTCCGTTTTTCCCCGAAAACAAGCTGAAACGTGGACTCATCTGACCACAGCACACGTTCCCACTGCCTTTCAGTCCATCTGAGATGAGCTCAGGCCCAGAGAACTCGCCGGTGTTTCTGCATAGAGTTGATGTGTGGCTTCCTCCTTGCGTAATAGAGTTTCGGGTTGCGTTTCTGGATGCAGCAATGGACTGTGGTAAGTGACAACGGTTTTCAAAGTACTCCCGAGCCCATGTGGCTATATTTATCACAGTAGCATGACGATTTCTCAGGCAATGATGCCTGAGATGGCTCGAAAGTCACACACATTCAACAGCGGTTTCCGACCTTGCCCTTTACACAATGAGATTTCTCAAGATTCCCCGAATCTTTTCACAATATTATGCACTGTAGATGGTGAAACCTAAATTCTTTGCAATCTTGCGTTGATCAGTGTTCTTTTTGAACTGACTGACAATTCTTTCACGAAGTTTGGCACAAAGTGGTGAGCCACGACCCATCCTTGCTTGCAAAGACTTAGCTTTTGGTGGATGCTCCTTTTATGCCCAATCCTGATACCCTCCCCTGTTACCAATGAACCTGATCCCCCAAAATGGTGTTACTTGAATATTCTATAAACTTTTCTTGTCTTATTTTGCCTCTGTCCCAACTTTTTTTTGAGTGTGTTGACGGCATCGAATTCTAAATTTGTTTATATTTACAAAATACAATTAAGTTGGTCAGTGAAAACACTGAATATCTTTTCTTAAAGTTTCAAGAGACTTGACAAATCACAGATTTTAGTTTTTATTGCATTTTGGAAAAAATCCCAACTTTTCTGGAATTGGGGTTGTATTTAGGATCCTGAGATTTAAGGTCCTTCTGTAAGAAGCAAACCAGCAAGAAAGTCACGGCACGGTCACGGCCATAATCACCAAAGTAATGTAGTGCATAAATACTTACACAGGTTTATTCACCAGGAAATAAAGTTGTCAAACCGCAGTGTGCAACTCATTAATATATACGACTCCGTGAAGTGTTGGAGTGTAGGGCACAGCAATCAGCAAACTATACAGTACTAATCTTAAGTTCATAAATTTCCTTAATTTCACGGTGTCTAGAAGACCACAGACAGATCCCCGTCCCTGGGATATTTACGATCCTGAGCTTCAAAGCTCATTTTGGAACAAGAACTTCAGAGAAGATCACGGAGCGGTCACAACGACTGAACACCAAAGGGCAATTCACACCGGATGTTTTTTCCCCTCACCGTGTGCATTCTGTCGATTTATAGAAAAGGATGAATATACTGTTTATTCATGAAACATTATTCAGCTGTGTTGTAATTTCAGCCGGAGAACTACAGTACATACAGTATGTGGCAGGCTGTAACTGTCTCCCGTGCTTCATTTACACGGCTGTACATTTGGGTGTTAGGTTCATAAATATGAAGCGTGCTGTAGTGCCAGTAGCACATGTGGAAAGCAGTGCATGCAGTGCGGATTAAACTGACAGTAAATGTTGTGATTGGTTCGTTGCATGAGAAAATGGGGCAGTGAGTAAATTCTTTTTTCCCCCCCCTGAGTATGCATGAGTATCATTACTAAAGACTTTCAATAAATCTACAGGTTCCACAACTTGTAGTTAGAGTTGATTTGTAACAAATTAATGATTTTAAATAAAGTTAATAGTGTATAGAAAGTGTGATTAAAAAAACAACTGGCTTGAATGATTCCTCGGACCAATCCTATGGCATGTGTGGTCTTCAGTTCCTCGCTCACAACTTTAGTTCCTACCTGCCATTATGCACAAAAAAGGAAGAAATACTTGAAAACTATGGTTTCATCTTCATACGACCTCTCATTCAATGTGTATAGATAAATTACAAAGGAAGGAAGGAAGTAGCAGAGATCAATGGTGCCTCTAGTACAGTTAGCTTGCTTTGCTTTTCTTCCAACGAGGCTAGTACGAAGCTGCTGGACAGGCCACGGCCACAAACGACAAACAACAAGTGACATGAGTGACTTGTCTGTTAGTGTTAATGCAAGGTTAGGCAAAGTGGATTTTCCTTCCTACTCATACAGCTTCATTTGCACTCAACACATAAAATGTTGAACTCATTAACACACACACTGCAACACTCGACCCGTTACACTGCACTCGACTTTCATACACGAGGGTTCAGTCAGCAGCTGTGGTGCTTTGAAGGATCTTAAAAGGATTAAAAAAAAATCAGAAAGGGAAAAGACGTGACACCATCTGGAAGTGTTTTGGGTTTTTTCAGGAAGAAGCTCAGGGAAGAGAATGAAAAACAAACACAAAAATGTTACTAGTGCAAAGAGAACAAATCTGTAAACACTCAAAACGACTAACGTAATGCTGAGGTAATAAACTACTTCTGTATATGGACGCTGATCTTTACAGCTGATCTGTGGTGGGGAGGAAAAAAACAACTTCATGGTGGTGACACAAACTCCTGGGAAGAGAGCGCCCCCTGGAGGTGGAGGCATGATGGTCAGAGGCAAGGGCAGAGGAGGAATTTATTTCCGTGCCTCAGTCCATCCATGTTTCACACACACCAGTGAGCAGGGTAATGACGGCAATTTTGATGATTGCGCCTGGATTATAAAAAGCCCTGAACATCACACATTGTGTCATTCATCTCAACAAAACAGAGAGAAATGACTTCAAATGTCAATGCCAAACCAGTCTAAAAAGGACGGCATAATAAAAATAAAAGAAATATCGCCGATCCAAGCCACAAGGTTTTATGTTTCATATGGATTGTATGTGCAAATGTACTAGGTCTGAAATCAGTAGTGTTATTTTGAGTAAAACATGAAGCTATGTTATCTTTCAGAAAAAAAAAAAAAAAATATGCCATACATTTCACATTCATAACAGGTTTTCATTGTGTGATTAAAGTGAAGAAAGTGTGAGGTTGCAGTTCACCATATTATGCCCTTAGATTGCACAACAAAACACATGACATCATGTGAACAATACAATAATATGTGAAAAAGTATTATTCATGTAAGAAAAGCACATCTGAAAAAACTGTGAATAAGTAACACGTGAAAATCAATTAAATAAATTGTGTAAAAATCAACGTGTAATATGTGAATGTAAAGGAATCATGTGTAAAAAAGTCATTAAAATAAATAAAATCTCTAAAATAGTAAAAACAATGCAGGTTTTTATTAAAGAAAACATAAACAACATGGAGAAAAGGATCATCAGTGGAACAAACAGGTGTGAGTGATCAGTAAGGCATGTGACCAGGTCATGTGACTTGCAGGGCTGATGGGATATGGAGTCTGTGTCGGCCATTTTATGGCTGACATCAGCCCCGATGTGACATTAGCTATGTTTTACATCCAAGTTGCAAATTTAACTTATGAGAAAAAAAATTGGAATATTGCCTAAAAATTTGGGAATGAAGCACCGTTTCCATCCCACGTGTTCAAGAGAACGAAATCGTCACTTCCAGGGAAACCGGCTCATCTCGCTCTCCGCCATTTTTATTTTTCTAAACCGATTATCTAATCACATGATTTGTTGAGGCAAAGTCACATGACTCATTTTAATGCGCACCGAGGAATTTATTCAGTAAATGTGTTTCCATCGTAGTTTATGCGTCTTATTTCCTCTTATCGAATGAAAAATTATACGCCTCGATTGAGCGCATACGGTTTTTTTATGTGGATTTTGGAGATTTTATTCGCATCTGGTGTTTCCGTCTTGAGTTTTTTTAAAAACGCGATATCCCAAAAGTTGAATAAACATATGTGGATGAAACATAGCCACTGTGAAAATTTATGAATTGTTTAAAAATTGTGTGTAAAAAATTATGTAAAAGAAAAGGTGAAAAATAAATCGTGTAAAAATCAGATATGAAAATAAAAATCTGATTTGAAAAATGAACGAATCGTGCAAAATGTAAAAAAGCATGTAAGAAAATTACAAGTGAAAAACAAATCACGCGTAAAAAAAATCACGTGAAAAATGAACGAATTAATCATGTGAAAAATCACGTGAACAGAAATAATCTGTGCAAAAATCACATTTGAAAATAGATTAATCATGTATAAATGATATAAAATTACACAACGTGAAGTGTTTAAAAACCACGTGTAAATTACTGTGATGGTGTGATTAGTCATGTGACTTCTCTGTAAGGGTTAAACCAGGCTGAAAACATTCGATCCAGAGTCTCAACTCAAAAATATCCAGCCCACTTCATAGAAGTGACTCGGCTCCGTATTGCTTCTCTTCATGACAAACAAACTGGAGTTGCAGATAAAAGCATCATCTGAGCACAGCAGCCCATCTGACTTCCAGAAAACACACTGAAATTTCACTGTAATGCCACACAAGTGCTGTGTTGCGTTTCAATGAGTGGCTATGAAGTGCTTTTATCTTACTGTTGAAATGACTGAAATAAAAGCTCAGAGTGCTGCTTATCCTGCGTCGAGTGTGTTATTTCCAAATGGGACAGATACAGAATATACACACACTCGATACATACACTCTGTGTGCACTACTGAGTGGGGAAAAAAAGACCAAACTGACCTCAGACACCGAAGCACCGGTTATCGGAAACCTCACACTGGGCGTCAAGCTGTGGGACTGTTTTCAGCAAACCAAACTATACATTTAAAAACGTGTGTGTAAGCATTGATACGGTGAAGTCTTCTATAAGGAAACGTTATTTAACTTTTATGGAAGGAGTCTCCAGTGTCAGCGCTTTGGAACAGTCAGAGGTAAAGATGTAACGGGACAGAGGAGTTTACGGTTTACGGTTAGCGGTTTTTCACTAACATGACAAGCTGCGTTTTTGTTTGTTTTTTGTTTTTTTTTGTATGTTGTTAACTTTATTGTTAAAGTGTTTTTAGGAAATCCTGGTCCACATTTAAACCATTAGGTGGCAGTAAACCATCAACTTGTTGTTCGCTGAAGGAACGACTGTTTATAGCTGCTATCACGTAAGTAATAACAGGAACTAACTTGTTTTATGGACATTCTACAACATTAAATGTAACTATAAATGGATAAAAAGTATGATGTCATTCTATATATATAAAAAAAATGGAATTGTTGAAATTGCTGTGGTATAACAACACTTCAGGGTCAATCATGGTTCATGTTAGTGAGTCTCCTTATATGTAAATTTACAAAACCCCAGGAGTGAAACGCAGGATATGAACTTTTCCCCAGATAACTGGATTTTCATGAACACCACACACATTTCTTATGTAAATCTCCTGGAAATAAATTAACTCATAGGCATCTGGATAAAGAGGTCCGCGGTTTGGATTTTTGGATCAATTCACTTTTTAGAAATTGAAAAAAAACAAAACAAAAACATCTTATGGTGTTTGATATTTGGCTGGAAAGAACAACTTATTACATGAAAATGCCCCGAAAACAATGCAGTAAACCTTCTACACTGGGTTCAGCTTCAGGTTGTGACCATAAAATATGGTATCAGTTAAACAAACAGAGAAATCCACATTTAACTTACTCTCTATAATTCTCATGAAACGTTTGCCTGTTTTTTTTATTTTATTTATTTTTTTTTTTATAGTACTGGAAAACCTTCCCTTTGGACAGAGTGAGGAAACAAGATGCACTGAAATGTACACAATTTTCTACTTACCCCAAATGTAGTCAGTCATCCGAGACGTTTCTGGCATCTGATGTCTGCGTCATTACTTTTGCACTGGAGCATGTCAAGCTCAAAACCTTTTTGAGTAAATCTCTTCCTCAAACCACATTCAGTTCTTCAGACTTGTTGACGTGATTTAGGACACAGCGAGACTTCCTGTAATCTATAAACACAAGCAAACTTCACTGGGTGTTTCTCAACATTCAAATTGATGCTTCCTCGTTTCCTCGCTCCTCCGTCCTCTGGCCCGTGACCCGGAAATCGATCGAAGTCAACCATCTTGAAGGACATATCAATTCTGTAATTGCACCGTGAGGAGGTGAGGAACGAGGAGTGAGGAAGCTTCCAGAGGAGCTAGGAGCGAGGATACACTCCTTTGTCGAAAAACCTGACGCACGTATAAACTCCTTTCCATCTGCCACAATCTCAAACAAAAAGTCCTTTGATGATGTGACAGAATTTTGTGTGAAATATAATTAAATAATAATATGCTTACAATGAGTACTGTAATTATTTGATCCTTGCAAGTTTGGATATGCAAACCTGCAGAAAAAAATACTACAAATGATGTATTATTCATTAATTCATTGTTGAATAACCCAGACATTTCACATACTATCGGTGCGTTTTGCTTTATTAAGAATGTTATTATTAACCAAACTCCAACAACATAACAGCAGATCCCTGAAGTGCAGTGAAGTCATCCAGCTGAGCAACAGTCATCATTAATTGACGCCTGAGACAGAGAGGATATTCCATTCGACTTGCTTCCACTCCTCTCTCTCATATCTCATCCTCACATCCTTCCCTCGCATCCTAAGCGGGTGGAGCTAAGATGCAAAGAAAGGAAGCGAGGAAAGGAAATGAGGCTGCACAAATAAGAAAAGAGAAGCACCCATTATGTAGCTGAACAATGGAAGGCTATGATGGCGGCCATCTTGGAAAACTGGGCTTTTTAACTCCCGCCCCCTTCTAGGCCCCACCTAAGGCAAAATTATGGTAATAAAGTCTTACTTTGAATGGAACTGTGTAAATATGGACTAAACGTGCTATTTTAAACAATCATTTGTTTTAAAAATGTGCTCTGGTCAATATTTTTTTTTTATTGTTCCTATCATTATAATTAGTGTATTAATATCTGGTGAGCACAATGAAACATGATCATGTGATCAAACCAAGTGAGATGTTTCTACTTTGTGGTCTGTACATTTTTATTTGCTAATATATAGACATTTTTATTTATTGTGCTTAGATGCCAGATTATGATACACAATGTTCTCAATCCACTGCTCCTGTGGTGTGAACAGAGATTTTAGATCTCAGGCAAACACTTTGTATTAAAATGTAACTTTAAACAGTAGTTCCACCTTAGTGCATTGTTTATTTTTATTCGTTTTAGAACTTTTGGCCATTTTGGTGTTTCCCCACCCCCACATTTTGCCTTGTCTACTGCCTAATACGCAGCTTTTAATGTTTTTTTTTATTTTTTAAAATTTTTTAAATGTTATTCCTGAGGTTTTTGACATAACAGTTTATGAAATACTATCACCACCTACTAGGCTGTTGTGCTTATGTGAGTCTTTTTGAATATTGTTTTTGTTGTTTTTTCTTCATGTGGATGGAAATATTTTTGAAGATGCAGTTTGTGTGAACGGGAAAAACTACATTCTCAAAAATATCCGTATGTGCCCTGTTGAAAAAAACCAATAGAAAGCATCACAGAATTTCTAATGGCTTCCACTACAAATACCATTATAAATCAGCTAACTATTAAAACCATTACCATTACTGGTCCTTAATGCTATCCACTAGACATAACATGCCACCAATAAAAGGCAACACATTTCCAGTAGAGACCCACAGGGACCATTACAGTTTCCATGAAAACCAGTACAATTCCTATTACAACCATTAAAACCATTACAAATTCTGTGAGGGTTTCTGGTTTTTTTTTTTTGTTTGTTTATGTTTTTTCAGGAGGGCGTCTAGACAATAAATAACTAATAAGTAAACTTAGATAACTTATTAGCAACATTAGCCTTGTAGATTAAGTTCAAAATTAAAGATGCCTTGACTCTAGTTGGTGAAAGAGGTAAAATGTAAATAAATAAATAAATAAATAAATTTTAAAAAATGATTTTTCAGTAAACCATTACTCTTAGCTGTGTGTAAAATGACTTTAAACACACTCAGTTTCAGAACAATGTTTTCACAAGAATATTTATTTGTGATTTCCCAGTCACATACAGTCAATTTTCAAGAGGACTGGAGGCTGTATTATAATCCGTTTTGACACACTGGCTTACAAACGTCCTCTGAATTCAAATCACATACACTCACATTAGCTTGAACCGATATAATGATGTTGACCCTGTCCTATCGGATGAAGATAAAGCTCATGTAAGGTCTAGCTGTTGTTCCTCGGGCACCAAGCTGCTAAAGAGCGAGTGTGCACTGCCCTTAAAGGTCTGAATGCTGCTTGCAGGGGCATAGCTTTAGCAAGAAAGAGAAAGAGAAAGAGTAAGAGGTACAGGAAGACAGAGTGCAATAGAGGGAAGGATTAAGACTACATATATATGTATATATAGGCATGCTGGAGATCTACACACACTAATATTAGAGACGACAGTAGAGCGATAGACAGAGAGATAGAGGTAAGATCGCAGAAGAAGCAGACGATTTCTAGCCACACAGAGCATGCTAGCTTAGCGGATAAATATGTTTGAAGCGACACTACTACACGGAGCCATCAAGCTAGCGACGAAGCACTACATTTAAAGCGAAGCTATACATTCAGCACTAAGACTATCACACAGTAGATATGTGGGTAAATATTGTACATCACAGGCTTGGAAAAGCGAAGCGTTCATGCACATGCAAAGACTCGCAGGCCCGACAGCAGCAGCAACAGCAGCAGTAGCAGCAGCAGCAGGAGAAAAAAAGAGAGACAACGTAAAGAACGTGCCCGGGACACCATGGCTTTTTTTTTTTTTTTTTTTTACGACATATTTTGGGTGTGCTTGCTAATTCAGAACGAGGACAGACCTTACATACACCTCCATGAGAATAAAAAGAGGAAAATTATTCGTTGTAAATGTTAAGTATACAGATAGGTAGCAACAATGTGTTTAGCGAACTACGAATGCAAACCGAAGCAAATTTAAACATCACACGTGACTTTTCATCCAAATCCAAAAACAAGGACACATTCAGACGAATCACAGTTTCATCAAAACGGTTAAAACTATGAACATCCACTGGACTTACAGGAAATCTAAAGTGCACAAAGTTCCCCAGGAGGAGAACGAGACAATACCGGTGATAAATACTAAGGCAATACAGTTACAAATGCACAAAAATTACATATTTGCACATAATGTCAAGTAGATCACTTGGGCACAAAGATAACCGACATCGGTTCAGAAATGGCTTTCCATAATCGCTGGAATTTCACGTCATTGGAGTCTAAAACATTTTTTTCTTAGATTAATATTTTGTAGCACAAAAATTGCAGTTGAATTAAAGCATGTTCCTTCACAGATAAATATACGCATAAATCATGTATACACAAGCAGAATGAGTATATATAGTATATATATATTATATAGTATTACAATTACGTTGTTTTTTGAATAGAGAAAATAATATTTTACCTCACAAATAGACTCTTTTATATACAGTACATGGATGTATTCACATAGATATGTGCTTAGTCAAGAAGTCCATTTACAGATCATGACCAAGAATAACCTTATTAAATGTTTTTTATTTTTTATGATTGATTGAATTTCTAACACTGGAGTGAGCCGTTAATGGAAAACTCACAGATGTTAAACTAAGTGCTACGGAGTAAGTAACTGTTGTGTAACGCGGACACCGGATACCCCTCCCCGCCACCAGAGGTCACTCTCACCAGACTCATCCACATATTGGTTACTTCCTGGTTTTACAGTAATTAAGCAGTTTGTAGACCTTCATTCATTGCGAAGTCTTGCCAACCTCCAAGTTCCGATCCGTGTTATTGCTAATTACCTTTATGTGCCTTGAATCATCACTTTGATTTTGTTTTTTGGATTACCTTTTGGCATTGATGAGCTTTGTGTATGGTAAATGGTGGAGGTTTGCGCGAGTTGACTTCCAGGTTAGCAGTAGACACTTATGGTGCCAGGTAATGGTGCCCCTCCAAACTCTGATTAATTCCTCCATAGTGGTAGCAATCTGGTGAAGCTGTTGAGCGTGAGTTCCCAATAACTGACCTTGGGAGGTTGCTGTTGATTCAAGGTTGTAGGCAAAATCTTCTGTAACAATGGAGACTCAGATGCAAGAGAAACAAAGTGAAAATGCAATCCATCTATCCACAAGGCAGGTAGAGATAAAAAAAAACAACAACAACAACAAAAAAAAAACGGGACAATCAGGTTCAGCCAGGCCAATGGATAAGTCCGATAAACAAAATGATTCAAGACACATGAAGGTAATCAGCAATAACAGGTCTTGGAACTTAAGGAAACACTGGGATTGGCAAGACTTCGCACTGAACGAATGCTTATTTACTCTAAAACCAGGAAGTAAACAGGAAGTACTCTGGTGAGAGTTGGTACTTTGATGAGTGCACCCTCTGCTGGTGTGGCAGTGAAATGTCCAGAGTCTTCATTACATCTTGAATCTTATTTAGCTTATCTGATTAAATTTTAGCGATATCACTAAATGATATACGGTACATTTCCAGCTTAAACTATGAAACTGTGTCAAAATTTTTTTTTTGGTTTAAGTGCATGTACTTAAAAAAAATGCCTTTTGGTCTAAGTGCATGTACTTAGCAATATCGCTGATATTTTGCTTCATCACTATAGGTTGATTTAAACTCTAGGACTAATACGCTAATTCACTACAATACACTATATGCTTATGTACTATGTGAGAGTGAATTATTCACAGGAACAGATGACTGATCCTGCGATAAGAATGAAATGTTTCATCGCTTTGCGCCTGCGTATATATATATGTATTTATATATATATATATGTGTGTGTGTGTGTGTGTGTGTGTGTGTGTGTGTGTGTTAAGATCTATTGGTATTTGTTGCTGTCTGCTAAAGATGCAGACCTCACACACTTACACCTACTCTACATTTACACGATTATTTATTAACATTTCGGCTCTTCGTCAGAACCTGCTAACTATTTTAACTTAAGATTAATGCTTTCTACTTCTTGGTCGCAAAAGAAAAGTCTTTTGTGCTCTGGATACAAATGCTTTGCTCTGGATTTAACACCTCTGGTGTCTTTCAGCTATTTGTAGACAAACACTCTCAGACATGAAGATATCCATCGGTGACATCAACATCATCTAGTCAGAAAGAGCCACTTTACTCTGCCTCAGGTACAGACTCAGGTTGTAATACTAATACTATTACTACTACTACTACTACTACTATTACTAATAATAGCATTTTATAAAAGCCTTTAAGGGTACCCAAGGACAATGTACAACTACGAGCTCTTCTTTTAGCCTTCACACACTTCTTTCTTGATTTAAAGTCTCCTTCGTTGACATTTCAGCCTCATAGTGTTCAATTATTATTTTACACATGGCCGCAGAAGAAGATCTCCAGGGGCCGACTGCACCAAAAGGGCTTATGAATTGTTGTGGTTGTAACTTGTAAGGCGGTTACACCAAATGGTCAAAAACTGAATTTGCACTAAGACCAGGCATAAAATATTTATTCCTAGCTCTGAAGCTCTGATTTTAGAATTGAAATCTAAACATTAGCTGCTTCGTTGCAATGATATGCTCAGTCTGTCTAATAAATATTTACACCAGTAGTAAGTACTATTCGGATGGATAAGATTTCCAGACATATGTCTGTTGAGTTATGTTGCCGGAAGACAACACTACACTGTAATGACTTCACGATGCACACATGGTCATCACACTAAAAACTCCAGCACTATACAACACCCTACGCCTCATTTTAATACAAACTGATTGTTTCGATGTTTATTATCAGCATGTTTATTATAAGGCCACACAAGTTGTGCTTAATCATTAGTAGATCATATCATGTGACCATAACATGGCTGTAGGTTTAAACCTGTGTTAGGAAGTTAATGAGTTATCTAAAACCCCCAGAAGCGTCACTCGTCTGAGACGTACTTTTAAACATTGGCTGTATTTTATTGTTCCGAGTTTTACACTCGGTTTGGGTTTGGACGATGGAAAGGAGCGAACACTTCCCAGTGTGTCTTTATACTGAAGAAAAATCCTACAGGATATAAGGGAAACGTTATCAACATATCCGTTTGGATGAGTTATATGTTACCTGGGGTTATTTTTTACTGGTCTTTGTTTTTTTATTTTTTATTTAATCAAAGTTAAAATATGCATGTGCAGTCCTCCACAGGTAAAACTAATCCAGTCCGAATACGGCTTAATGCTTTCGCGGACCGAAGTATTTTCTCGGAACTTTTCAATGATGATATGTATGATAAACATCTGGATTTTTATATGGTTTTTTTATGCACCTATAAAATCTTCACCTTCCTACTTTAAACGTAATTTTATTTTTTTCTGACATTTCAACGCTGATAAAAAAAAAAATAAAAAAATGATAACCCAACATTTCTCGATGTTTTTTAATAATTTGCTATTGGTGTATCTGCCTTTATTAATTTTATTCTGATGGTAATCATCTACCCATAAATGGCACCCTCATTGGGTCATTCATCCATTCATCTATTCATTTAGTCTGGAGTAAGCACTTTATATCGTTCAGAATAAATTATTCTCTCAAAATTATGCTTAGTCATTATTACAGCTCTAGTTAATGACCTTTTGGTTCAGCCAGCTTCAGATCTACCTCCTGCTATAGATACAATACATTTCTGCTTACTCCTTTTTCAACTAGATAAAAGCCTTTTACTCTGAAACCATTCTAGATAAAGCTTCTTAATGTTCTGTGCTAGGTTTAATACAACACAAGAGTTGTGCTCCAGCAGGAATTAAACACTACATGGCTAAAGAAAAAAAACCTGCAGTGTATTTTCTGTATTCTCTACTTAACAACACTCAAATGCTGCCTGTGATTGTAAAGGCAATACTGAGGTAAGCCAAAGTGCTCTCTCTCTCTCTCTCTCTCTCTCTCTCTCTCTCTCTCTCTCTCTCTCTCTCTCTTAGTGATGACTGGCACTTAGAATATCTGGTCCGATAGTTTCGCTATAAATTATGCCCTATTGCACAGGATTGAAGCAAATAATTCTTCACACTCACACCACACATGTAAAGCTTACGCTTAAATAGACAGGAGCGGACATGAACACTTCTACAGGGCTTCGGACCAAGACGTCCACGACACGTGGTGCTACGATACTTAAATACGGACTTTTCGACGTTAAACATATTCACCTATATTAGACTTTGAAGAAGAGGAGGGGAAAAAAAAGCAATAAATTACCGTACAGTCACAACAAACAATTTGTACATGGAGATGTTGGGAGCGTTACAGGTCCTGTCCGAGTCGCTCGATCTCTTCGATGAGGAAGTCGATGTCCTCGAAGGTGGCGGCCGGGTTGGAGATGACCATGCGGAAGAAGTTGACTTTGTCTCCCTGCGGCTGGTAGCTCACCATGGTCGTACCGTACTCCATCATCCGGGCTTTGATCGTAGGAGCAACCTGAGGAAAAAGCATTTAACACTTGAGTCAAGAGTTTCTCAATCAACAGGGCCACCAAAATCCATTAAAAAAAAAAAAGAATTTAAGGTGAATAGCAGGTAGTGGTGGTGATTTATCTACTGATTTGGACTATGGGTCGTTTTCAGAGTCGACGACTTAAACTTAAAAAATTACGTTGATATTTACATAGGGAAAATTGTGCAGATTCAGATTTGGGTTATGCAGGTGTTTAAGTCTGTAGCAGTTAAAATGTGTACTGTGCCTTTAAGACATAGGATTTTGTTAGCAGGATTTTGTATGTTCGGTGTGACTAATCCTGCTGTCCTCAAGAAGCTGTATAGTACAGACAGAGCAAGTTGCAGCTACTAGACCAACCAAGACTTGGATTTACTTTCACATACTAACACTTCATAGTGCTGTATACTGTGACTCCTTTGTGTATGGATAGAGCGTTAGTAGTTAGTAGTAGTGAGACCTGGCTTTTTTCTTGAGTAGAAGCATTCAAGACTGAGTTTTTAATAGTGTCTAGTTCACTGCCTTTAAACACAAGCACTTCATTAAAAAAAAATAAAAAATCAGGGATAGAAAATGTGGACTGAAGAAAGAAATTGTTTTTATTTTTTTGTCTTTCCTGTTAAATGTAATACGATGTAACCAAAGCGATAAGTGATCATGAATCGCTAATATGATGATATATGAATGAGAAAATGGTGAGGAGTGTACTGTATAACCGGTATATTGCTGTATGAGTAGTCCTAGATGTCATTATCACATTCAGTTAACAATATTATTACTTATTATTATAAACGCAGCTTATAAAATAGCATGTGATAGAGCACTTTATTACTTTTTTTGTGTCCACACAAACTATTAATTCAGCTACATATCCAGTTACTTAATGCTAATAGCTTAATTAAACATATGGTAAAGAATTTTGTAGGACGTTTGCTGAAACTGTTTTGTAGCTCAAATCCGATACAAATCTAATACAGCCCCTCCCTTCAATCTCTCCAAAGCCACGCCCCTCAAAATCACATGCACTCTCTGTGCTTGACTGCTGAATGTTAGCATTAGAGGGCGGAGCTTTCTGAATCGGCAGGTCACATGATTGAGAGGTGAGTAGAGACGTCTCGGTCTGCTTAGATGAGGGCGGTTGACATCATTTGTATATTTTTTTCTTCGGATAACATTTCCAAATATCACAAAAGATATAAAAAGAAAACAGTTAATAAGATAATTAAATATTAAAGTCCCACTTCACAGTAAAGAACTGAACACTCAGTGTGAGAAAATTATCAACAAGTTGATATGATGAAGCGGAGTCACTGTTACCAGCCTGAAGTTGATTTTTTCTCCTATAACAGCATGTATTAAGTGTTTTATTCCTCTTATACCACGACAATTTGTCAAAGGTGACCATTTTTATTTATTAATGATACACTTTTTATCTGTTTATAGTACATTTAATGTTGTGGAACATCCATGAGACAAGTTAGTTGTAAGCTATAAACAGTTGTTCCCTCACCATCCTCTCTTCTTTCTCTCTTGAAGTTAATTAGGCAAAAAAAAAAAAAAAAAAAGCAGCTTGTCATGTTAGTGAGAAACGGCAAAGCGAAAACTCCAAGCGTAATGTTACGCTTGGACACTGGAGACTCCTTCCATAGAAGTTAATAAACATCTCCTTACAGAAAATGCGATGTGTACCGTCCACAATACAAGTCCATGTGAATAAGGTGTAACTATAGAAACGATAACGTATTAGCACTACTGTCAGAGCTGATGTTATTGGAAATGTTTCAACGCTTTATCAGATTCGAGTACAAACATCAATTACATGTGTAACTGTCATGTCAGCATCAATGCCTCCTCTCGAAATATCCTCAAATCCCATGTCAGCCAACAACCAGTCATGAAACCCTCGGCACATTTATGTTCACCAGACCTGACAGACCAATCTAACCCACCTCTTGAAAGTTTATTAAGAGTTTAAAGATCTTTATCTTTAAAGAATGATTGCAGCCAAAAAGGTGACTTTGTGAGTTAAAGTGGTGCTTATTTTCCATTTGAGCAGTGACAGTGATGGGGATGGGTGATGGTTCGAGGCTGAAGTTATTGACTGCATGTCTGGTCTATCCATCAGAGACCAGGGCGATTGGGTTGATTCAGGACAGCTGCGTCTGGCGTAGGAAAGAGCGAGGGGCTAAATTTAGCAGCAGACATGCGGTACTGTATCTGCAGAGAGACGTGCAGGAGTAATCTAGCAATGACCCGGTGAAAGTAAATTATCCTGTACGGATGTCTCGTCACTTTTCCTTTGTGACAGCTGTTTAAATGCTTCTGACAGAAATGTGACTCTGGGACTTTTCTCATCTGCAGAAAAAGCGAGAGTAGGTGGTTTTTGTCTTTGTTATGTGACTCGGGTCACACTCTGAAAACCCCGGCCTCCGTTTTCCTCACGTTGCTTTTCCATTTAACAACCGCCTGCTATCATACAGCGACAAAATAATCTCTTCAGATCACAACCCATAACACCACATGACAAAAAGCTTCGGTTTCAGGTGATCTGACGTTCTGAAAAAGAGATTAGACAATGCTCCTCACTGTCACCTTGTAGCTTCTGTCTAGGAAAAAAAACTACCAACAAAAAGACTAACAACAAACAGAAATATCTCTCATTAATACATGATACACCTCTCAAAATGACTGTATTTTCCATACTTTAAGATGTGTGTGTTTTTTAATTGCCCTAAAGCAAGTGTATGACT
>CM042564.1:4308741-4328741 GCA_023630585.1 Cranoglanis bouderius | reverse complement strand
TATATATATATATATTTTTAAATAATGATTTCATGAGCATGTTCTATGTGGAACCCTCTCTGATAATAAAGCACAGTGCTATAGGGTTCTACACAGCGACGTTCTCTCTGTTGAATATGTGCCAGTGTTATTGTGTCATAATGAGTTGCATCAGGTGAGAGCCAATCATGTTCCAGTATGCTAATGAGAGGTTAGAGATGTCTGTAACTTTCACTGTTCTGAACTTAGTTCTGTGTTCTGTGGAACTTAGGTATCCAGCTTATACTATTAGCTTGTTAGCATAAACATAAATGTAACAGAAATCAAACAATCAAATTTTACACTGATTAGAGTGTTATTTTAATAAAAAAAAAATTATATATATATATATAGCTACTGCAGTTTCTTGTTAATGTGAATGTTGAGTAAGTTATACGTAGGTTTATACTCTTTTATTTTTAAATCTAAAAAACCAGTCTGCAACAGCAAAACATACAGTAACTAGCCAACAGATGAACCTAGTTTTAATCTAGTTTTGATCTCGTTTGTAGGAAGTTCTCGCTGTACGTGTGTACCTTAGCTCGCCACATGAGCCAGAGCTTGAAGATGTCGACGTGGCGTCCACACTGCAGCGCCTTGTCTCCGGTGTCGTAGCTCAGGTCGTACTGTTTGTCCTGCTGGAACAGGTAACACGCCTGCATCTGGTTACAGCTCTGCATCAAACCCTGCAACACAGCAACAACACAGAGCGGAAATAAACCACCTAAATAAAACACGATCATTATAGACGGAGATAGTGGAGATTCTTTTTTTTTCACCAAGCCTCACTCCTCACCTCCTCTCTGACGAGCAAAGCCGAGCACTGCAGGGGCACGGCCATCATCTTATGAGGGTTCCATGTCATGGAGTTCGCCCTGAAAGAGCAAAGTGCAAAATACTAAGAGAAGTGCGTTCAGGAAGGTAGGTTCAGTGCCAGTAGATTTTCATTTAAGTAAATCAACTCAGTTCCATTTGATTTACTTACTGTAACTTTTAATTCAGTTCAGTTTCTTTTCATATTTGTGAGGATTCAACATTTTTCATTAAAAAAAATAAAAAATTCCCAAACCAGTTTAGCTATTTGGGATTTAGCTCTGTGTGCTCATGAGAGTAAGACAAAGACCATATAAATATTAAAATATTTCTACCAACAAAAGTCTTGACTTTAGCATAAATGTAGTCTAAGTTACTATGATTCTTGTACTCTAATTTCCTGCTCGGTACCCATTTTATTTTTTAAAAGTAAAACCAAATATAAAATATGGTGATATTACTCGGGGCCTAAAGGGAAAACAAAACCTAATGGACATAGTATTATTTTCCAAATTTTTTCCAGATCAGATCTTTTTGGATGCTTTTGCAATACTTTTAATGATTGTATTAGTCGTGCCACTAAAGAAACATAATGAATTATATCAACTTGAACTGAAAGAAACTCAATTTAATTAATTATCATACATGACGCACATGGTGTTATCTTTTGCTCTTCAGATTATAATTTTAAAAAATGCAAAGTGATTATGATAATATCACATTATAAGGAGTAGGTCGGAAAGTGTGGAATTACCCATGGTTCTTTGGAGTTTAGCAAACAAAACAACAAAATGTCAACAAATGTAACACTTACAGCAAAATCCTAATATACTAGATTAATAATATTGTCAGAATTTTGGGTTAGATCATGCTTACAGTAAACGTTTTCTTGCGTTGAATCACACATTGCTTTTGTTCTCCTAAAAGTCGCAGAGGTTAAACACACTGCACGGCCGCAGGCAAAGACTTCTCAGCAGGAGAGAAACTCAGCATCAATCATTTGACGGCAAATCAAGCCAGATTTCTCCCTGAGGCCCGAGACTGCAGTGATGCAGATTTATTCCATACGCGTAAGCTATAAAGATAACGTTCGTGTCAGATCCAGTCGTGCTTAAAAGCAACAGAATATCAGAGCCTGGTCCTGGACTAAATTACAGTGTCAGTGACGATCATCTGGTAAAAATAGTCCTTTATAGTTCTGCTCGAAATGTACAATTTTCATTAAAGGGTTAACCAACAATAATTTTATTTAAGCATATTTAAGCATACAGTTTAACCAAGCTCAATTTCTCATTTTAATGAAGTAAGGAATAATAGGTCTTGATTTATTATTATTATTATTATTATTATTATTATTATTATTATTATTATTATTATTATTGATATGTTTTCCTGTAACAGCGTGTCCTGAAGTGTTTTATTCCTCTCACACCACATCAATTTACCATCGATTACAATTTCTAATTTATTAATGAACGACAGATCACGATTTGATCCTTTTACAGTTACACTTAATATTGTGGAACGTCCACAAAACAAGTTAGTTCCCGTTCTCATTTGCGTTACAGCAGTCGCAACAAAGCTGTTACAAAGCACTGACACTGTGGACTCCTTCCATAAAATGGTACGAAACCGTCTCCTCACAGAAATCTTCAGCATATCAATGTTTATATGTTTTCCTTTGTTAAACAATGACAGGTTTTTTTTTTAAATTATTAGGTTTACATTATGTGGAGCATCTGCCATACAAGTCCCCGAATGAGCTGTTACTATAGAAACGATAACATATTAGAACTAGCGCATTAATGTAAACCTGTGAGTTACATTACAGCTGGAAGTACTGTCCAAGCCACTGCTATAGAAAGTTCAAGAAATCCACCGTGCTGTGGTATAAAATGCAGAAACACTCTTCCACCTTTGCCTGTACGTGTGTGTGTCTTTGTAAGTGTGGTTAATGTCGTCGTAATAAATAAATACATTAAAAAAAAAAAGTCTGGGTCAATGGCAAGTGTTATTAGACATGCTGTATATAGGGAATGGAAGAGAAGAGTTTATGATTTATAGTGTATGATCTAGGCAGTGAAGGCAGTGCTGACCTCTCGACTCCGTTGAGTTTCCACCTGTGTTTCCGGGACATGAGCAGACTCCCTCCCCAGGCGCCCTGCAGAGGAAAACCCAGGAGGTTAACACCCTCCAGCACACGGATAACAAGACCGCTTAACACGGCGCTACACTCAACTCCCAAATGTGCTGTCTGAAGGTCACAGCGTGCATTAGCCTACATGTCCACAGCTCAGGACAGTTTCAATACAAACTAATCCCCTTATACACGCTCCCTAATGCATGCTAATGTATGAGTGAATCAATGAATTGATTAATTTATTTATATGTTTGTTGAATGACACTATTTTTTCCCCCACAGTTTCTTGCCCTTCATTTTCAGGACTTATTAAGATTTTCCAGAACTTTTGAGTCTTTTATCCTTAGCTTTCTAATTTTTAAAGTTCAGAACCGGATGCATTTGTACAGAAAATAAGTGAATGTCTACATTGTGTTTATCAACAAAATATCCATAATTTCCCAGATATATTTTCCCAATATAATATCAGTATATTCCAAATATAACTTTTTTCTGGTCTAGCCGCTCTAAAGCTGGGAAGCTGAGGAAACATTACATTTACATTTACATTTATGGCATTTGGCAGACGCCCTTATCCAGAGCGACTTACATTTATTTCATTTATACATCTGAGCAATTGAGGGTTAAGGGCCTTGCTCAAGGGCCCAACAGTGACGGCTTGGTGGTGCTGGGATTTGAACTCAACGCCTTAACCACTGAGCTACCACTGCCCTCTCCAGAGTATAGAACACACACACACACACACACACACACACACCCACACACACACACACACACACACACACACACACACACACACACACACACACACACAACGGAAACATGAATTTCCATATATTTTGAAATTGTAGACGCATTAAATAAGTTTTTTTTCTTTCTTTCTGGACTGTCTTTAATAAACGGACTTGCTAAGGGTAAGTTGTCATATTAAAACAAATCTGAATCCTAAAACTAAAAATCTAAAAAATAAATTGTCAATTCAGTCAGAATCATCTAGGATTCCCATCAAGGTCATGGCGTGAGAGTGGCAGACGACTGTGATTGGCTAAATGCTGAGATCGACCGAGCCTCTACTTAATTGACAGAAAATCTGTATTTTTGAGATTTTAATTTTTGGAATTTGTATTTAGGGTTCTGAATTTTAGAAATCTGACATTTTAGGGTTTAGATTAAAAAAAAAAATTAGTTCAACACAATTAAAAATGAAACTCTATTTACAATTCTAAAAAAAATAGTCAAAACTCCACAACTTGCTGATTCTTAGAAAAGTACGTGTTGCGGTTGTACATCGAAATTAACTCTTTTCAATTGGAAAATGAATTTGAAGATTACTTAAAAATAAAATGGGGGAAAAAAATCAAATGCTTAAACCATGGATTTGGCGAAGTAAAAGTGGCCATAAAAAGAGCACGAAAGGGCTTAATGCTTAAAGTAGAATTTTTCCTCCTTGAAATAATTCCATATAGAAGCAATTCCACCACTAGGCTGATGTAAAGCTGTGACTCTGTGTGTGTGTGTTCGTGTGTGTGTGTGTGTGTGTGTGTGTGTGTGTGTGTGTGTGTGTGTGTGTGTGTGTGTGTTCTATACTCTGGAGACCAGTGAGATTAATAACAATGGTTTATTGCTTCATTTTACTGGTGGGGCAGGGCTTTGTACCCTGTGGCCATTTCAGCAGTTGTGACACACACGCACACACACACACACACACACACACACACACACACACACACACACACACACACACACACACACACACACACACACACACACAATAAGAGTAATAGCTAGTAATTGGTAGCTATTAAATTCAATCATTCCTCCAAGGTGAGTCATTTACAACATTGACTTCACCTCATATAAAAATGTTAAACTATATTAACAACTTGATTTATGATAAAGAAAATTTTTTATTTTTACAACCAGCATTTGATCATAATACAATATTTGAATAGATGAAGTAGTAATTTATCTGATGTGAAAATCACGTTTCTTCCATTTTATTTATATCTGTTCTTGAATAAGAGATTATAATACATTATATATACAAGTCTATTTAGGCTTCTTTTACAGAATTGTTTATCACTCGAGAGCAGGCTTTTAAAGCAAACTTTTACAGAATTCAACCGCTTATCTATTGATAAAAAATTATATTGAAGCCTTCAAAGCAGACAATTGCTATTTTTTTATATTGTGCCTGCCAATCTGTGATAAAAGACAATAACAGACTATATAGCAGAAGCAATATTAGTGTTTGTTTATTTATTTTATTTTTCCCTTTGTTTATTTATTCATTTATTAATTTTCAACTTGTGCTTTCACAGTGCTTTCTTTTTATTTTATAAAAGATCCCCCCCAAAACCCTGTGTTCTTCATCAAGGCCAATGCACAGCAATCCAAAATTCAAAATTGCTACCACTGTAAAACTGCCTGAATGTGAATCTGTTTAACAGTCACCAGAGCTGAGTTCAGGGTCAGGAGATTGCAACAGGATGTAGATATTTGGCAGGGTAGAGAGAGTGATGATGAGCCAGCAGTGACAGCTCACTTGGAACACTTCTCAAAGCCTGCACATCACATCCTCTCAACACACAGATACCATGTCATAGAGTGAACACATCAGCACACCGTCACCACATCAGCACACTGTCATCACATCAGCACACCATCACCACATCAACACAGTCACCACATCAACACAGTCACCACATCAACACAGTCATCACATCAACACAGTTACCACATCAGCACACTGTCACCGCATCAGTACACAGTCATCACATCAGCACACAGTCAGCGCATCAACACAGTCACCACATCAGCACAGTCACCGCATCAGCACAGTCACTGCATCAGTACACAGTCACCACATCAGCACAGTCACCACATCAGCACACAGTCACCACATCAGCACACAGTCACCGGATCAGCACAGTCACAACATCGACACACCGTCACCACACAGTCACCACATAAGCACACAGTCACCGCATCAGCACCCAGTCACCACATCAGCACAGTCACCACATTAGCACACCGTCATCACATCAACACAGTCACCACATAACTACACTGTCACCACATCAGCGCACCGTCACCGCATCAGCACACAATCACCACATCAGCACAGTCACCGCATCAGCACACAGTCACCACATCAGCACACAGTCAGCACATCACCACACAGTCACCACATAAGCACACAGTCACCACATCACCACACAGTCACCACATAAGCACACAGTCACCGCATCAGCACAGTCACTGCATCAGCACAGTCACCGCATCAGCGCCCAGTCACCACATCAGCGCACAGTCACCATATCAACGCACAGTCACCATATCAACACAGTCACCACATCAGCGCCCAGTCACAACATCAGCACACCGTCACCACATCACTGCACAGTCACCATATCAACACACAGTCACCACATCAGCACAGTCACCGCATCAGCACCCAGTCACCACATCAGCACACAGTCACCACATCAGCACACTGTCACCACATCAGCACCCAGTTACCACATCAGCATAGTCAGTGCATCAGCACACAGTCATGACATCAGCACACAGTCACCACATCAGCACAGTCACCACATCAGCACACAGTCACCACATCAGCACAGTCACCGGATCAGCACACACTCACCACATCAGCACACAGTCACCACATCAGCACACTGTCACCACATCAGCACACTGTCACCACATCAGCACACTGTCACCACATCAGCACCCAGTTACCACATCAGCATAGTCAGTGCATCAGCACACAGTCACCACATCAGCACACAGTCACCACATCAGCGTAGTCACCACATCAACACACAGTCACCACATCAGCACAGTCACCACATCAGCACACAGTCACCACATCAGCACAGTCACCACATGAACACCCAGTCACCACATTAGCACACAGTCACAACATCAGCACAGTCACTACATCAGCACCCAGTCACAATTTTAGCACAGTCACCACATCAGCACAGTTACCGCATAAGCACAGTCACCGCATCAGCACCCAGTCACTGCATCAGCACCCAGTCACTGCATCAGCACAGTCACCGCATCAGCACAGTCACCACATCAGCACAGTCACCGCATCAGCACCTAGTCACCGCATGAGCACCCAGTCACCGCATCAGCACAGTCACCGCATCAGCACCCAGTCACAATATCAGCACAGTCACCGCATCAGCACCCAATCACTGCATCAGCACCCAGTCACCACATCAGCACCCAGTCACCACATCAGCACAGTCAAAACATCAGCACAAAGTCTCTACATCAGCACAGTCACCAAGTCAGCACAGTCACCACATCAGCACACAGTCACCATGTCAGCACCCAGTAACCGCATCAGCACACAGTCACCACATCAGCACAGTCACCGCATCAACACCCAGTCACAATATCAGCACAGTCATCGTATCAGCACCCAGTCACCACATCAGCACACAGTCACCATATCAGCACAGTCATCGTATCAGCACCCAGTCACCACATCAGCACACAGTCACCATATCAGCACAGTCACCACATCACCACAGTCACCGCATCAACACCCCGTTACAATATCAGCACAGTCACCATATCAGCACAGTCACTACATCAGCACCCAGTCACAATTTTAGCACAGTCACCACATCAGCACAGTCACCACATCAGCACAATCACCACATCAGCACAATCACCACATCAACACCCAGTCACAATATCAGCCCAGTCATCACATCAGCACACAGGCACCACATCAGCACACAGTCACCACATCAGCACACAGTCACCATATCAGCACAGTCACTACATCAGCACCCAGCCACAATATTAGCACAGTCAGTTCATCAGCACACAGTCACCACATCAGCACACAGTCACCACATCAGCACAGTTACCACATAAGCACAGTGACCGCATCAGCACCCAGTCACTGCATCAGCACAGTCACCGCATCAGCACCTAGTCACCGCATCAGCTCCCAGTCATTACATCAGCACCCAGTCACCGCATCAGCTCCAAGTCATTACATCAGCACCCAGTCACCGCATCAGCACCTAGTCACCGCATCAGCACAGTCACCGCATCAGCACCCAGTCACAATATCAGCACAGTCACCGCATCAGCACTCAATCACCGCATCAGCACACAGTCAAGACATCAGCACAGTCAAAACATCAGCACACAGTCACCACATCAGTACCCAGTCACCACATCAGCAAACAGTCACCACATCAGCACAGTCTTCTCATCAACACCCAGTCACAATATCAGCACAGTCACCATATCAGCACCCAGTCACCACATCAGCACACAGTCACCATATCAGCACAGTCACTACATCAGCACCCAGTCACAATTTTAGCACAGTCACCACATCAGCACAATCACCACATCAGCACAATCACCACATCAACACCCAGTCACAATATCAGCCCAGTCATCACATCAGCACACAGGCACCACATCAGCACACAGTCACCACATCAGCACAGTCACTACATCAGCACCCAGCCACAATATTAGCACAGTCAGTTCATCACCACACAGTCACCACATCAGCACACAGTCACCACATCAGCACAGTCAAAACATCAGCACAGAGTCACTACATCAGCACAGTCACCAAGTCAGCACAGTCACCACGTCAGCACACAGTCACCACGTCAGCACACAGTCACCACGTCAGCACCCAGTAACCACATCAGCACACAGTCACCACATCAGTACCCAGTCACCACATCAGCAAACAGTCACCACATCAGTACCCAGTCATCACATCAGCAAACAGTCACCACATCAGCACACAGTCACCACATCAACACCTAGTCACAATATCAGCAAACAGTCACCACATCAGCACAGTCACCGCATCAACACCCCGTCACAATATCAGCACAGTCACCATATCAGCACCCAGTCACCACATCAGCACACAGTCACCATATCAGCACAGTCACTACATCACCACCCAGCCACAAATTTAACACAGCCAACACATCAGCACAGTCACCACATCAGCACAATCACCACATCAGCACACAGTCACCACATCAGCACAGTCACCACATCAACACCCACTCACAATATCAGTCCAGTCATCACATCAGCACACAGGCACCACATGAGCACACAGTCACCACATCAGCACACACTCACCATATCAGCCCAGTCACTACATCACAACCCAGCCACAATAATAGCACAGTCAGTTCATCAGCACACAGTCACCACATCAGCACACAGTCACCACATCAGCACAGTCAAAACATCAGTACAGAGTCACTACATCAGCACAGTCACCAAGTCAGCACAGTCACCACGTCAGCACACAGTCACCACGTCAGCACCCAGTAACCACATCAGCACCTAGTCACCACATCAGCACACAGTCACCACATCAGCACAGTCACCAAGTCAGCACACAGTACAGTCACCGCATCAGCACCCAGTCACAATATCAGCACAGTCACCGCATCAGCACCCAATCACCGCATCAGCATCCAGCCACCACATCAGCACAATCACCACACCAGCACAGTCACCACATCAGCACAAAGTCACCACATCAGCACAGTCATCACATCAGCAAAGTCACCACATCAACACAGTCACCACATCAGCATACAGTCACCACATCAGCACCCAGCCAGCACATCAGCACAGAGTCACCACATCAGGTTACAGTCACCACATCAGTTCACAGTCACAATATCAGCTAAATAACTTTGTACTCACATCCACATGCATCCAAACGTTATACTTCTTACAGATGTCTGAGATGGCGATCAGAGGATCAAATGCTCCGTACACTGTAGTTCCAGCTGTAGCACTCACAAAGAATGGTACATAACCCTGAGAAAGAAAGAAAGAAAGAAAGAAAGAAAGAAAGAAAGAAAGAAAGAAAGAAAGAAAGAACGAATTAAATAAAACAAACAAACAACACAAATAAATAAACAAAAACATGAACAAAAATGCAGTAAGTAATGAAAAAAATAAATGAAAAAGAGAATATAATAGAATTATGAAGGAAAGGGAATAGAAAGAAAGAAAGAAAGTAAGTCAGTTAGAGTTTATGGTCACATTAATGTGTGTATCAGATCAGGAGATTACGTCAGTTGTGCTTTTCAGTGCACTTCAGCTTGTAAAGGTCAGACAAAGTGCAGACTGATGAAGCAGACTTAATACATTTCTATAGGAGTGTGTGTGTGTGTGTGTGTGTGTGTGTGTGTGTGTGTGTGTGTGTGTGTGTGTGTGTGTGTGTGTGTGTGTGTGTGTGTGTGTTTGTGTCAGACTTCCATTACCTTCTGCTTGGCCTCCACTATCCTCCGCTCCAGGTCAGAAGGGATCAGCTTTCCCCTGTCAGAGACAAAAGCACTATTTCACCGCTGAAACCATGTGTGATTGTCATTAAGACATGTGCGAGTGTATTCCTCAATTCTCCAGCCATGCACAAAAAACAGCACTATGGAATATCCAGACTCACCGCTCATCGGCTTTGATACAAATCACGCTCTCTGTTCCTATTCCAAGAGCTGCAGCTCCCTTCTTGATCGAGAAATGACTCTGAAATGAAGAACAGAGTATTTCAGTCAAATGTTAGATGGATTCAAACGCTACAACAGTCTTGAGCAGGGGTGTCAAACATACAGCCTGTGGGCCAGCACTAGACCAATAAAAGAAATGAATGAAATTACCAAATGAACCAAATGAAATTAGAATGTCTATTTTGCAACTGCATTGAAAGATTCGAAAAAAGAGCTCGCCTGTTATTTCAGAGCATTAGCACTGTAGAGCTCAGGGACATGAACTCAGTTAGTGACAAAACGTGCTAATCATCTGAAATTCTTTAATAGTCAGCTAAAAATCTTATGCGGTTAACATATCTCTTTTGGAAAAAAGTAGGCACAGAGTCCCAAGAAAAAAAGAAAGGGAATGAAAAGAATAAAAGCAAAAGAATAGTGATGGATACAAAAAGAAAGAAAGAAAGAAAGAAAGAAAGAAAGAAAGAAAGAAAGAAAGAAAGAAAGAATAAACAAAACACAGAATAGAATAAAATAGAACAGAATAACAAAAGAAATAAAGTATAGAATAGAATGATGCTAAAAAGTAATTACAGAATAGAATGGAATAGACTGACGAAAGAAAGAAAGTACAAAATAGTATGATGAAAGAAAGAATGTATAGAATAGAATAGAATAGAATAGAATAGAATAGAATAGAATAGAATAGAATGATGAAAGAGTAAAAGTGTAGAATATAATGATGCAAGAAAGAAACTATAGAATGTGTAGAAAAGACTAGACAAGAATAGAATAGAATAGAATAGAATAGAATAGAATAGAATAGAATAGAATAGAATAATGAATTGATTGGGGGGAAACAGAGCAATAAACTCAGGGCAGTAAACTCAGCTACTGATTAAATGAGCTAATGATCTGCAGTTACAGAATAGCATTATTTCCAAGGATTCCAAGAAAATAGACCAGTTCCTACTTCTGTTCTGAGGTAAGTATAGAAACAAGCGTGTTTAATGTTGAAAGAATATATCATGGTAAAAAAAAGCGAACAATTTGCAAAGGCAACTGATCAAAAAGATTAAATAAGTGAGTTAGCTAGCAGAGTTGAAGAAACAGTAGTCAGCTTTTAATCATAGCTGTTACATCTAGCTAACTGATTGCATTCTGAGATGCTTTTCAGCTCACCACGGTTGTAGTGGTAATTGGGGTTACTGTAGCTGTCCTCTCTGGTTACTCCCCTCTAGTCTCTCTCATCAACAAGGCGTTTGATGAGCGTTTGGCGAAGTATAATGTGGCTTAAAATGGGTTTGACACCTGTGCTTTAGGGTATTGTGTTTTCAAGGCGAGAAATATATTTGGTCTCTTATTGAAACACTGTCTGCAAATAACAGTCTTAGCAAAATGCTGTAAATGAAATGGCAGCTAGTGCCCTTATCTGTTAGACTGAAGGTCAGGATTAACTTCGGCTGTGGCATTTCACAACAGTACTAATAAAGAGAGTGCTGCTAAAGTGGCGTGGCTCTGTTTAGAGAGGCCATTACACAAAATAGAGCTATCCTCTATTACACTGGTGTGAAAAGCACAAGCAAAGTGCGTGTAATTTTTATTATTATTTTTTAAAAAAGGCAACAATAAAAATCAGCAGCTGTACCTGTAAGCTGACATTTTTGTATCGTGATATGGTGCTCTGAGTACACAACAAAGAAAAACATAATACAAAGAGATGAAGACAAAATAAAAATGGCCGTACATGCTCGGACGTGAAGGCCACCAGCTTGGGCACTGATGCCATCCCTTTCTCTTTGACTTCAGGAAACATCTTGTAGCGAGCCAGCAACATGGCGTACATGTTGGAAATGGCGCCACCTGCAGGAATACGATGCATTTCAGATACAAAACCAGCCTGCACTCTCATAACTGCTACAACTGCAGTATCTTTCTTTGGCCCGATTCTCCACGGCTTATGTTTGTCATGCTAAGAGTGAGTCTTACATATTAATGACATCCTGTAGCACTGCAGTGATTAGGGAAACAGAGCGTGAAATGTTTGCATTACATTAGTGTCCACAAGCTGGACTGAGGCTAAGAACATCTTCTGTTTGCCTGTACAAATGACTGCAGTGGCCTCCATTACATTACGACAAGTTAATGTTATTTAAACCTGAGCTCCCTTCAAGCCTAGACGTAACTCGACTCGACCATGGCTTGTCCATAGCCATCAAGATACAATGAGACGTACATCAAGAACCTTCTGTCCTGAAAGCCAGGAGGTATAAGTCACTGGGTGTCAACAAGCTAAAACTGGCCTTGGACTGTATAAAATCTGGGCTGAGTTCTACAACAGACTCCGTGATAATGTGTTTTCTCCATGTCAGATTATACGATAAAGATCCTCTAACGATAGACCTATGAAAAAATTACTGCAATCTGCTTACTTCATCAATTAGCGAGATACTCATGCAGAAAACAAGCTCACATTCTTCAAAGTGATCTTGAGGTTATTTTTTCTGTACATTAGCATGTTTTGTTTATGTTTTGCCATGACCACTACCGTATTTGTAGCTGTCCTGTGAGTTTGGTGTCATCCTATGCCATACTCCTATTGGTAGAACTTTGTCGTCAGCTGTCTTCGGTCACAATTGTACTAAATTGGCCAGTGGTGAGCATGTCACATTATGCTTTTTTTAACCAGACACCTGCCAATCCCCACTCAACAGCTAGCTATACAACAAACGACAGCTACCAACTGGGAATTGAAAAGGCTATAATGTGATTCACTCGAGACACATGAAGTCAGCCAACCACATCTGTTCAAATTGCTGCTCATGCTGCATCACAGGGCAGTGTAACACACTTGGCTCACTCCCATCCGGAGAGCACGGCCATTATTGCTCCCTTGGCTCCCGACCACTGATGGCTGTGGCATTGTCAGGATTCTTGTGATCTCTCAACAATAGGGCAGATGCATTCTGTTGCAACCATATATTTAGCATTCTAAAGTATTCTAATCGATTTCAACTCACGACCAAAGAATTATTCAGTAAAATATGGCTAAAATACATACAATGGCTTAAACACGGCTTAAGAAAGAAGACCAACCTCTTCTCCAAGCACTAAAAGAAACGGAAAAAAAAACTTTATGTGTTTTGTTCCTGTACTGACTCATGGTACTCACTCCTCTCTAACAGGGTTTTAGCTCGATTATATTCTTAGACCCTGACCTAATTGTAATATCATGAGGATATGTTTCTGATGCAGACTACAAACCACTTCTGTTCTCTGCTCTGTTTTAAATAGAAATGGAAATGTTAAAGCTGCTTATCAGCAACACATGAATACTACGTATATTAATCAAAGATCAAAATTGGACTGAATTGATTAATCAAAAATCAATTCAGTCAAAGAGCAGGGTTTATCTTACCTGGTGAGAAGATGCCATCCCCACGGCCATCTTCCCAACCAATGATCTCTCTCATCTTCTTCAGCGTGACGTATTCCAGTAGGACAAACACAGGAGCCACCTCATAAGTAAACCTGTACATCACATCACATGACCCAGTCAGAATGGCGTGTACAGAGCACCAAGGGTGACATCTCTACTTAATAATAATAATAATAATAATAATAATAATAATAATAATACATGGCAACGACTTATTAACATGCAGGAATTAGTTTTTTAAGTCATGAGAACAACATAATTAACCCATAGCCATGAATTAGTAATGTGATGAATGGTGTAATTACATACAGTATTAATAAGGCATGTTGTGTTGTGCCTCCAAAATGGTGTGTACATATATGTATATACAGGACTTTATGGTAACCACCACAAGTTGTCCTTTATTATTAATCAGTATATGTAGAATTATTATTTTGGTATTATTATTTTAGAATTATAAGTTTGTTCATATAAAAAATGTTTTTTTTTTTAATGTAAATATGATGTATGAAAAAATAAACATCTTAGTTCTATCATTTGCAACAACTAGAGCAAATAGATTATATCAATGATTATATGCTTTTTTAAAAAAAATTTTAATTAACAACACGTTTTTTAATCTGTTTATTATTTGGTTTACATTATGTGTCAATATAGAAAGGATAACATTAGAACAAGCACATTGATATAAATCCTATGATTTTCAGCTGCACTACTGTCAGAGCTGCTGTTATAGAAAATTAACCAACACTTTTGACCAATCAGAATACAGAATTCAGCTGTTATAAAACTGCTACTGAACAAAATTTTTCAATTTCATAGAATCTTTGAAGTATAAAATCCCTTCCTCTTCGGCACATCTACAGCTCTCAATATATTACCATTTTGATTCGTGTCAATGAAACTGCATTTTAATTTCATTTGAATTTTCTTCCCTGAATACTGGTGATAAGGGAGTTATAGAGGATGGTCAGGGTCCATGCCTTTCATCATTTCCATTCCTTTCAGTTTAGACCTGAGAGAAGGTCTGTTTTTTGTTAGGAACTCACATGTTGGTGTTGGCGGTGGACGTGAGCCAGTCAGCAGCGAGGCCGACCATGTCTAATCCGGTGGAGAGCTGGTTGAAGTACCTGGGGTGAGCTAGAAATAACCAGAAGAATGAGAATAAAATTAAATTATTGAATCCTTCACATATGGGTGATTTCTTCTTTTTTTTAATCTGCTGTGTGAGGTTTCACTGACTGCTGGATTTCTACTGGTGATAGAATGAATTTCCTGAAGGTCACACAGCAGCTTTTCAATGTCAACAAAACTGGAGCTGATTTTCTTTGCACTCATGCACTGTATGTTGATAAATGGCAATCAGATTTAAATTACCAAGCATGGTCATGACACAGCTGATTTACATTTAGCCACGCCCATAAAACTCCATAAAAGGCAAAGCTCATAGACAGCTGAAAATAACAAAATGACAATTGAATGGTTAGTCTTATGTGTCTTCATTTATGGATTGATTTCTTTCAGTGTTTATTAAATTGGTGTGAAATTGAAATAAATAAGTGATTTAAACTTGACAGCGTAATCTGTATATAAAATCGTTATATATAAAAACTCATCAACAGTTATATGATTTGGAATCAAGCCAACAGTCGAGGTTTGCATTATTGACTCTCCTTATACATAGTCTGGAGCAAACATAGGACATGGACATTTTCCCCAATTAACTGGATTGTCCTTAATACCACTTTTGTTATGTAAACAAATTTTCCATCTTGATAAATGAAGCCTATTGTCATTGCTTTTCTTAAAATGCTACAGTTCTCTTGATTTATTTATTTATTTATTTATTTTTTGCTCCAAAGATCATCAAGTGGTCCTCGGATAGCTATTAAACACATTTATATCTATCTTATGTCTATGGATAGTGAGGTTTTTCTGGTGCAGTAAGATTTAAAATACAAATCTACAAAAAATACAAAATACAAATATCACTTCAGCACATTATGGACTGCTGGGAATGCTAAACAATATGCCAAGTTAATAGTAAATATAGTTTAATTTATCATAAAATCATAATGCCATCTTGTGTTTGGTGATTAACATGGTTAATTGCTATTAATTTACATTAGTAGCTTATCTAACTACCCTGCTGAAAAAAACAATAGAAACCATTACAGAAGGGTTTTAATGGTTATAATGGGAATTGTCCTTGTGGGCCTCTACTGGTAATGTGTTGGGTTCTGTTTATGTCTAGTGGAAACTAAAACAAACCATTAAATCCTAATAGAATATGGCCCAAAACACACTACATTTGTTAATGGTTTTAATGGTATTTGTAGTGGAAACCATTAGAATTTCTGTAATGGTTTCTATTGTTTATTTTCAGCAGGGTATAGCTAGCTATGAATTAGATTAAAACAAAAGTTCTCTCTTTTTAAATACGTTATGATTTCTGATTCTTAGTTTGTTTGACACACCAAATGATCAAATAACATGGTCATGTGGTAAATCTAGTGGTTGCCATGACAATCTCTCACGGATAGGTGACATAGGCTACACAACCACAAATATATCACCATTATCCCAACTAACACTGATCACTGAAGGCTGAAAGGCTATAAAAAGTCAACAAATTCATCACTGATGCACCTCAAATGAACACACATCTGTTTATCACGTTTGATTGGTGGCCAGTTGCTATGGTGAGAGGCCCATCAATCAGGATTGAGTATTGTCCTACCTTCGTTGTATCTGATACCACACCGTTTTCATGAACAGTTTTGGGAAAGAAAGTGCAGTCATGTCTGAAAATATGGTGTAGAATATCCAGTGCACTCAAGAAATCCCATAATGCATTGCAGTGACTATTATGGCTTTAAATGACTGTGCAGTGACACACAACACCCATAATGCATTGCTCCTTTTGTAGGACACAATTTTTTGGGTTTTGACAGGCATCAACCTAAATCTAAAACCTTATCATGTTAAAACACATTTGATTGGCTGCCAGTTACTATAGTGAGAAGCTGACCAATCAGGATTCAGCATCACACACACACACACACACACACACACACACACACACACACACACACACACACACTATTTCAGTAATCACTTTATCCTGGTAAGGGTTGTGGTGGTTCTGGAGCTTATACTGGGAGTACTGCGTGTGAGGTGGGAATACATCCTGGATGGGAAGCCAGACCCAAGACACACACACACACACACACACACACACACACACACACACACACACACACACACACACTATTTCAGTAATCACTTTATCCTGGTAAGGGTTGTGGTGGTTCTGGAGCTTATACTGGGAGCACTGGGTGTGAGGTGGGAATACATCCTGGATGGGAAGCCAGACCCAAGACACACACACACACACACACACACACACACACACCATGGGGCAATTTAGAGTCACTAATCCATTCATTGGCTTGTTTTTGGGAAGAAACCAGAGAACCCAGAGGAAACCTAGTTGGAATTGAAGGTGATGTGGCAATGCTACCTCCATAAATCAATCAATCAGTCAATAAATCAATAAAGTGCAATTTAAAAGACAATCCAGTGAACTCCAAACAAGCCGTGTTATTTTAAACACCACCACTGCAACAGTGTTTAATTACCAGAGTAATAAATCCATCATCCAACCAACTAACCACTCTTACTAATCACGGTTCATTAAGCCAATATTTACTCCATTTCCATCATAAAAACGAACATAAATAATATCTTAAAGTAAAACATTCAACACTGATGTGAACCAACATGGTCACGTGACCCTCTTCACCACCACCACCACCACCACCACCACCACCACTCCGCATTTTGTACCTGTTTTGATGGCGTATTTGAGCGTGGCGCGGCAGCTGATCAGAATATCATCCAGAGTTTCGGGTTCATCCGACAGCTCCCAGTTATTCCTCTGCAGCAGTTCGTTGGGGTAATGAAAATCAATCACTTTGGTCGACCTGTCGAAAGACTCCACGATGTACGCCAGCAAAATATCCACGACCTCCTGCAGGAAAGTCATCGTCTTCAGGTCGCCGTTTAATGCGGGGAGAAGATCTGCGGGGGAGGGAAAGAATAATAATAATAATAATAATAATAATAATAATAATAATAATAATAATAATAATAATAATAATAATAAAAGCACAACGTTAGAACAGCAGCACAGCATGCGGGACACACGGACACGTTTCCGTTGCCATTTCCGCGGAGGAATTTCCGTTTAACCTTGGGGAGGAAAACTGAAGGTCGGAGCTTCTCGGATAAGCAAAGAAGACACAAAGGAGATTTTCGTTTCGTCAGAATAAAAATAAAAATAAACTGATACCACGAGATATTTCTTTTCCTTCTTAAAATTACCCAAAAGAACAAAGAGTAATTCTCATGCATAATAATTATATACAGTAACCGCGTTACATGCATGATTAGGTCTTGGTGTATGTATAATTTATTTTAAACCGGATTCAGATAAATAAGAAATTAAAATACAGTGAGAATAAGAATATGACCAAATCAAATCCGAGAAAGATAAAATGCAAACAGCATGAAAAAATAAAATAAAATAGCTACAGTAAAACTCATCAGACATAGATTTTTTTTTTTAGAAAATGACAATATAACATTGTAATTATTTACAAATTATTTTACTATAAATAAATCAATACATAGATAGATAGATAGATAGATAGAGAGATGAAAAAATAAAGAAATAATTGCATAAAGAAATAACCAGCCAGCCCTTAGATATGCAGTGACTTAATAATGTCACGTCAGTATTTAAAATAAAATGTTAAACACACACACACACACACACACACACACACACACACACACACACACACACACACACACACACACACACATTATATATAATCATCATCACCATCATCATCATCATCATCATCAGTTATTTGTTTTTGCTTGTGTTTTTTTAACGAAATCTTTCGCACACACACACACACACACACACCCACCCCCCCCCCCCCCCCCCCCCCACACACACACACACACATATATATATATATAATCATCATCATCATCATCATCATCATCATCATCATCGTTTTTTTTAAACGAAATCTTTCAATGCAATTTCCGCAAATGTAAATTAATATATATTTTTAAAAACAAGATCGAATAACAACTTGAAAACAAACAAACAAACAAAAAAAAAACGCGTTCATAATTCTCCCGTTATATTAAAACCTGCTGAAACGAAAATTTTTGTTTTATATCCGTGAACAAATTATTAATCCGTCTATGGGGTGTGTGTGTGTGTGTGTGTGTGTGTGTGTGTGTGTGTACCTGTAGAGTAGAGCTCGGAGAAGCCCAGGTTAGGTTTGGAGCAGTTGCAGGGTTTGGTGGTGCAGTTGCAGCTCTCCGCTTCCTGCTTCTCAGCACCATCCGCGCTTTTCTCCACCTCTCCCACATTCAGCAGAGCTTACAGTGATGGAAAAGAATCATATTAATAAGAAAATGCACCATTTTGACCTTTTTTTAAGAAAAAAAAAAATTAAACAAAATAATTTACTTGGATATGCTGAAGTGCTTCAGAACCCTCCCCCCCCATATTTCTTTATATTTTTATTTTCATGTAACCTCACTCACACCACTGCAGTGAAATATTCATATTTAATCGTATGCAAAAACAAAACCTGCACTGAATTATAACAGATTTCTGCGATATAGCCAAATAATTTCTTTGCTATAATTCACAGAATACGGCACGCCTTATGAATAACACTTTCACCTCATTTTTAATTCATAATAATGATTAAAAAACTGTGTATATTTCTGTTAAATTGAACCCACCACATAATTTGGATCCGATGCCTCCGGTGAATTTCTGGGCCGCCGCTTGGCACCAAGCCCTGGCTGTGACATTTACCACACACACACACACACACACACACACACACACACATACACACACACACACACCACTCTGAATTTTAAAGGTCATTCAGTCACGGTGTTTAAAACTCCTGTAATTTTTATTATTTTTGTTTACAGGTGTGTGAAGAAAATGCGCCTCAGGTTT
>CM042564.1:4201241-4306241 GCA_023630585.1 Cranoglanis bouderius | reverse complement strand
ACTGTTTGCTTTGAATTATTTCATTATTATGTGCTTAATGATGATGTGTCAGATCATCTGACATGTAGACTACAGATGGAGTAAAAACACATTGTTAAATATCCCATTTAAGCATTGTATCGATCCCGATCCACTCTGCACATATACATCACTTCATCTGTCCTTTTTTTGTCTTGTTTTCTTCAGCTGAGTTGAGAAAGAAATGGAACTGAATGAAAGATGGCACACTCTTAAAAGAAAAAAAAAACTGGATGGTTAAGGATTACTAATATTTCATTCATCTTCAGCAGACACTTTATCCTGGTGAGAGTGGATTTGGAGTCTCTCTCTCTCTCTCTCTCTCTCTCTCTCTCTCTCTCTCTCTCTCTCTCTCTCTCTCCTCCTAAGATACCAGTGATCCAGACCCCTTCCACTCTCTGGACCTGCTTGGACCAATGCACTCACTACCCACCTTAGTTCCATAGAGTTATTGCACCTAGTGGTCAAAAATGTTAACTGCAGCACAAGCACAAATAGAGGCACTTTGGGGCAGGAATCATGCTTCCCCACACTCTTAAAAATAAAGGGTCTTCAATGGTTCTTTACAGCACCACAGTTCTGCAAAGAACTTTCTTCTTGTCAAGAACCATTTTTTCATTTTATAGGGAACTATACAATAATAACATGGTTCCTTGTGGCACTGCTGTGAAGAACCATTTTTGGGTTCTTTAAATAAATGTTCAGTAAATAGATGGTTCTCTAAAGAACTTGAAACTAGAAAGGCTCTTTGTGTGACTTAAAATGGTTCTCATATGAAATCAGGCTGAAAAAACCTTTCTGGTTCTAACTGGAACCTTTATTTTTAAGACTGTGTACTCAGGGGAGGAGCAGCACACAGGACGGTTAATGACGGAGTTCCCAGGCTTGTGTTTTTATGCCAAATTGGTCTAGTTTAAAACCACTCAGTGGCTTCCAACATCTTGCTTTGTAGCAAATAAATGGGGGAAAAAAATCTAATAAATTTCCAAGTGTAAGTGCAGAAAGTGTGTCTATAAGGTTTTTGGATAATATCTGTACATCTGTACTATTATGGTGTGGATAATATCTGTACATCAGAAATGCATGTGCACCACAGTGATATTGTTTCCCATGCAAATCTTTAAAAAAAAGAAGAAGAATAATTTGTCTCCTTTTTCCAGTGTCCAAGTTCATTTGGGATAGCTTCAGGTCCTTTGTATAAATTTTGAGATGTACAGGACTGTGCAAAAGTTTTAGGCACCCTACTTTTTTTAGTACAAACTTTGTTATAGATGTTTTATTTTATGACTTCTACATTATCAAGTCAGTACAAAAAAAAAAAAAAAAAAAATTTAGATTCCCAAACATTAGTTTTCTAGCACAGAATTAAATGTTACAGAAAAATGTTTGTATGTCATTAAAGAAAGCTGCATATTATGTAAGAGACACTTTTCAGACAAATATATATATATATATATATATATATATATATATATATATATATATATATATATATATATATATATATATATATATATATATATATATGTATGTATGTATGGGTTTTGCTGCAGAAATAAGAAGCAAGTGCGAAAGTCAAAGTCTCCAGAAGAACTGTGGCTGGTTCTGCAAGATGCTCAATAAAACTTACCAGCTCATTTCCTTATAAAACTGCACTAAATGTACCGGAGACTACTATTTTTATTTATTTATTTTTTTTTTTGTCACACCAAATATTGACTTTGTTTCATTTACTACTGTTTAAACATTTAATTGAAACATTTAATTTCATTATATTGAAGGCATCTTTGCTCTACAGCATTTCTTTGCATGTGCCTAAAACTTTTGCACAGTACTGTAGCTGGGCTGCACATTTTTGCTGAAACCTGGCAACCCACATTAATGATATGACCTTGAACACAGATGAACAAATGTATATCTAAAACTGCTCAAAATAAGCTTACGCTGGATGACTGTGTGTTGTTGAATCTCAACTCACACACACACACACACACACACACACACACACACACACACACACACACACACACACACACACACACACACACACACACACACACTGTGTTGTTCTCTGATGTGCAATGAATATTTAAGGAATCATAAAAAATAAAAAAAAAATGGAAAAAGGAAGAGAGAAGAAGAATCACACATGGACAATTTTGCGTTCAATACCAAAGTACGACAAACCCCGTGTTGAAATAACACCTATTTATATTCTTCTGTGTTCTGTATTTCTCACAAGATGACAGCATCGGCCCAGAATGCAATGTGGCATGACATCTCTACATTTCTCATGGTTTTATTATGCTGTGGCTGCAGCAGTGTAGACGGCAAGCTGGATTAATATTTCAGCACAAACTGCTTACTTTAATAAAGTCCAGTAAGGTTATACACAGGATCATAAACCACTAGCCAACACTGTTTGAAGATGAACACCTACTGTATATTGGCTTGCTAATCTTGTTAGAGTTTACACTTTGTTTAGTCCAGGCTGTTTTGTGCAAGTCCTGGATCAAAGAATTTACTCTCTCATGGTTAGGGTTTTTAGCTTGAATGACATTACGGAGGGTTGCCAGATTGTCCAAATCACCTCAAAACTAGCCTAAATGATAAATGAGCTAACACGTTAGCCGATTAAGTTGTGTTTGTGGATCTGAGCATCATTATAAAGACTATAAAGACACTTTTGCTGATGGGAAAGCAAATTATCAAACTCAGATTCAATGTACTTGTCTGCACAAACAGGGACCAAAGATACTTAAGTAAAAATGGAAAATGATGTACCGTATACAATATAAGATATTAAATGGCGACACACAGCACCATCCACTTTGCACGTTTATTACACGGAAATGCAAAATATTTTTCTCTCACTTTTTAAAAAAATAAAATCAAAAAAGCATATTCCACAATTTTGCATACAGTGAACTGAATTCAATGATGTCATTGCGGTGCTGTTTTCCTCGCCGGTGATTCAAAACAAGGCAGTCCTGATGATGCGATTTTGTAGAAAATGTCAGGTAATGTTAGCTAGATAACTATTTTTTTTTCCTCAGAGGTGCAGTCAAACAACATTAGGAAAACAGAGAAGTGAAGCTGGCATTTCATAATAAGCACCTCCTCCAATTTTTTTTTTTTACCGATCAAAAAATATCACAGCCCTGCCTTCTTGCTTTCTATTGGCTCAGAAGATCGATGTTTGTGAAATCACAGGTCAAAGTTCACGAAAGTAACTGCAACCGGAAGCAAAAGCACGTGTTTCACATCCTGCGTCCTTTCCCCTTCAGTGAATCGGCTTTTCCGGCGGGTGAGTTGTATTCGTATTCAGTCCGCCCGCTGTTTTAGCTAAGAAAGCGGAGAGTGCAGTTCTCAGATGTCTCCCTTATCACCATAGCAAAGGCTCAAAAATGGTAAAAGCTACAGTATGCCTAAACCATAAATATTGGCACCAGAGCTGTGCAGGAATATTTCAAGGGAAACACAAGAAACGTGAGACAACATTCAAGTGCACAAAGCATTAGAGACAACGGTAAAGTGCACACACACACACACACACACACACACACACACACACACACACACACAGTGCAGGATGACTTAAGAGCCAGTCAGTGAAGAATCCATAGAACCTGCTTTTAATTTCTTAGACTGTAAACTGTGTTATTTGTAGTTATGTACAGTACATAAATCATTATCCTGAGATGCTGTTTAAAGTAGATTGCTAATAATCTGTTAACGCTAGTGCAAGTTCATGCTAGTGCATTTCCATTAGTGTTCATTTCTCATTAGCCATGTTCTTTATTTTCTGAAGTATTTATATATATATATATATATATATATATATATATATATATATATATATATATATATATATATATATATATATATATATATTATATTATATATTATAATATAAATATAAAGCCAGCATGGCTCAACAAGCCTTAGAAACAGCTGTATCATACATATTTACAAACTTTTATCAGCCCAGAGCACAGTGTCTAGTTTTGCTCTATAAGCCTTCCTCTCTGAGAGGTCTTCCTCAGCAGCTTCCTGTAGTCGTAAGGATTCTCCTCATTTTCCATAGAGAGCATTCTGGGAAGAGCGTGCCTGTGGACACAGAGAGGAGCAGATGAAGCTATAAATGGCATGGAGGATATGAAGCAGGAATAAAAAGAAACTGTGTGTGTAATGGAGCTGTTTGTCTTTACACAACTTTATCATCTCACGCTTCACCCAATACATCACTGTCTCGGAATATTTTACACAGAATATGCATCTTCTGGCAAGACGTGCAAGGTCATATTCAAAGTTAAGGCCTTACATGAGTGAGGATTTAATACAGACTACAGACCGAAGAGCAGTTCAGAAGTTGTGCATGAATTTAGGGGGGGGGGCATTTGAATGGGCTTACTGGTAGCTCAGTGGTTAAGATGTTGGGCTACTGATTGGAAGGTTGTGAGTTCAAATCCCAGCACCACCAAGCTGCTACTGTTGGGCACTTGAGCAAGGCCCTTAACTCTCAATTGCTCAGATGTATAAATGAAATAAATGTAAACCACTCTGGATAAGGGCGTCTGCTGTAAATGTAATTAATGTCTGAGTTACACTTGAACTTAAGTGCATTTTTCTTGCATGATATCACCTCGAGTGAGGAGCAGTATTACGTCCAGCGTACTGTCTGACAGTTTGGTTTAACCACAATATGTCACAGTGAAATGTATGTTTTGGCTGTAAATACATTCAAAAACACTATAGAATGCCAACCACCAATAATAAGTACATACATTTCACACAATTAATTAATTAATTAATTAACTAACAATATCCACCCTTTAAAGTCCATGGAAAGTTATTTTTTTTCTCACAGTGGAGACAATATCTTAAATCTCAGACACTGCTTATCTCAGGACTGAATTTTTATGAATAAACTTATGAATTAACGTAGCCTGTTTGTTCCGGCCCCCTAATGGTGTAGACGCCGGCGTCTACGGTCCGAATATTGCGGAAAAATAGCGGCAAAATTGTCTATCCACATATGAAACATGAAACGTGAAAGCTTTCTCCGTCTCACTGTTGTGGAGCACTCAATGACTTAACGGACGTGTCGCCTCAGGGACTCTTTACAGCCTGTTAAAGCTCCTGACGGAACGGGGCCAAGTATATACTGTATATATTTTACCGGAGAGCACAACGAATTAACAAAAACATTGGTATTAATGTATAAATTCGACAAATGAAAATAGTGAATTAGTGAGGCGTGACAAAATAGATGAAATCTTTATCACACATTACGATTTCAGGAGCTTGATTTATCTAATGTCGGCATTAAGTTGTGCGAAAAAAAAAATTACTGTAGGTGTGCAATTTAAAATAATCTAAAATGCAAAATAACAGGATGTGCTGGATCAAGTGTTATTTTATGTGCTGCTGCATAATGAGTGTGGAAGCCATATTGTTAAATAAATTTAAAAAAAAAGTGCAGTGATTATTGTGATAATTACAACTAGGACTATTCATTCAGTAATATTTTGGCAATATACATCATCATATTAGTCTTTTTTTATTGTTCATGTTTTACTCCTCTCTTGCTTTTATGTTACATTAATAAAGCTTTATCAGTGCACATTTTTTTTTCATGCTTAATCTTGGACGCTTGTTCTCAAGAAAAATCTGGCAACCTCACCGGTGTGAACTACACACGGGTCATTTTAATCATCAGAATGGGGAGCTCAGAAAATAAACACGAGGAACTTTCCTCACAACAATATTAACATGACTCGTGACTGAAACTGGCTGTATAGAGCATACAGTATGTGTATACACACTTGTGGGTGTCATCTGGAGTTTCAGACCACTCACCTGTCCTGGTTTGGAGATTTGGGTGTGTCAGACGTGGAGATCTCGGACTCTGGTCTCTCTGTGTCTCCGGACGTCTCGGTTGTGGATCTATTGCTGTTCAGACTCTGGTAATACTGATCATCGGCATCCAACAGCTTCTTCGCGCTGGAGATCACAGAGAAATAAATGCACTAGAGTCATCATGAGGTCACATGACCAAAGAAATGGTTCCTATTTTTATTTATTTATTTATTTTTTTTGTGGTAGCCCAGGAAACGTTTTTCTACTACAGTATATATGATTGTGAAAATTACAGCATCAGTCAGATGTAAAGCTGTAACGTCTGACATGGGAAAGTCTTTCTGGTTTCTCAGTAACATGAAAAGCTGCTTTTTTTTTATTGTTAACGTCAAGAGAGAGAAGAAAGAGAGGCTGGTGAGGGAACTGTTTTGTAGCTATAAAACACCAGCTTCAGCTTTAAAAACATGAGGTTCTAGAGCGTTCCACCGCTCGTGTAGCTGTAATTAGATTTCTCAGGTATCCGAGTCTTCAGCCTGCCGGAACAGATCGGATTCATTGCCTGTATTTTTCCAGTGAAGGACTCATACAGCAGTTTTCCTTCACTGGGTTTCTCTGTGTCTCTGAACACCATCAGGAGAGTGTGTAAAGTGTGTGTGTGCGTTTGCGTGTGTGTGATGTAAGCCCCACTGTCTTATTTCACTGTGAGAATCTTTTTAAATGACTGTGTGTCTCCACTGACACACACACACACACACACACACACACACACACACACACACACACACACACACACACACACACACCATGATGTGCAAGTGCACAATGACATTGTTTTTCTCCTTACGCTGTCGGCCATCTTGTTTAACTGCATGTGATTTCACAGGACATCTTTTCTTACTGGAGTTGTTGAACATCACCACCCCCTCTCTCCCTCTCTCCCTCTCTCTCTCTCTCTCTCTCTCTCTGTCTGGTGTTTTGCCAGCTCTTCTGACTTTCTACAATTTCCTCTCCTCCTCTTTCTTGCCCTTTCTCTCAACTCCTCTCTCTCTCCTCCTTTTTCTCTTCTTCTTTCTTTCTCCTTCTCTCCTCCATTCTCTGTTCTCCCTTCTGTCACTTCCTTTCTCTCTCCTCTTTCTCCTCCATTCTCTCTTATCCTTTTCACTTCCTTGCTCTCCCCCTTTTTTGTTCTCCCTGTCATTCTTTGTCTTCTCTCCCCTTTCTCTTTTCCATTCTTACTCCGCTCACTCTCACTCTTCCTTTCTTTCTCTTCTCCTTTCCTGCTCCTTCTCTCTGGTCCTTTTTTTTCTCCTTTCTCTCCCCAGCTCCATTGTCATCTGTGTGCTTATCTATCTATCTATCTATCTATCTATCTATCTATCTATCTATCTATCTATCTATCTATCTATCTATCTATCTATCTTTCTATCTATCTATCTATCTATCTATCTATCTATCTATCTATCTATCTATCTATCTATCTATCTGTCTATCTATCCAAGTAGGCATTTTAAAATGCTATTTATTTAATGTCAAATGACAGTTTCAGCACACCATGAATCTCTCTCTCGCTCTCTCTCTCTCTCTCTCTCTCTCTCTCTCTTCTTCCTCTCAGACTGTGATCCTGGTTGGTGTCTCTCATGTTGACCTTCTCACTCTTAATGATGCATGTAAGCTACTGCTGTCTGTCTCCATCTGTAAATCACTGCATCTGATGTCTCCAGAGTCTGTTTTTCTCTGCATGAGTGTGTATACACACACACACACACACACACACACACACACACACACACACACACACACACACACACACACACACACACACATAAAAGACAAGTGACAAGTGAGTCCTGAGAGAGCAGCGGAAAAGCGGTGTGTGTGTGTGTGTGTGTGTGTGTGTGTGTGTGTGTGTGTGTGTGTGTGTGTGTGTGTGTGTGTGTGTGTGTGTGTGTGTGTGTGTGTGTGAAATCTCCTAAGTGAACACACACATTTCAGTTCACTTTCCATTCAAAACATCTAATACTTCAACCAGAAGACTTTCAATAATCATTTTAAATAAGTAATATAAAAGTAATATTCATAACAATTTGAAAAATTTGTTAAATTAAACCATTTAAAAACTTTAAACTAAATCATTTACTCATTCATACAGTATGATTTTTTATTTAATTTTTTTTCAAGTTTTGGTCTTTAACGGAAATGTTTTTATTTGTGTGTGTAAATGTTTACACTATTATTGAATATTTTGATTATATTTGATTGTATGTGTGAATTCTTTTGTATTTTCACATATTTTGTGTCATTTTGATTTTCATACACACTTCCTGTTCTAGCGGATCGTTGCTGAATTCCTCACGTTCCTGTCTACTTTTGTGTTTTTGAGTGTATGCAGAACTGACTCACTCACCTCTGCTTCCTCGTCCTCTTCTTGTCGCCCTGGACGGACCGCTGCGGAAAAACACGACGACAGAGAAAAACCTCATGAGCCGAACACACAGGAAGTGGATGCGGAACCTCTCTATGGTTCACTGTGCATGAACATGAACTCACGTGGATGAGGTTGTAGTACGTCGAGTCTTCAGGAGTGCTCAGAGTCTTTGGTTTGGCGCTTCGGCGAGACATCCGTGTCTGCTGTGTACCGGCTGTCGGGGACAGAGACGAGACATTATCATCTTTGAGGTCAGACTACAATTACTGACCGTGAGTTCTGTACACTGTTACACAATAACGATCATAATGATGATATAAAATCGCTTAAAATATGATGAAAGGTGCCTTGACTGTGGAACCCTGTTACCTTTTGAACTCCTACAATTGGGGTCAGAGGTCAGAAATGTAGGAAACATCATTGAATTACAGCATGAGAATACAAATACTAGATTTCTCCTGACAGATGTATTTGTATGGATAATTATTTCCACTATGTGGTGCTGACCGTAGTCTTGATAAAGGGTTTGAGTTTATTGTAAATAACAGTTTGGATTTTGTTCACTCACTTGATGTAAATGTTACACTGAGAGAGACAGACGCTAACCACTCCCTTGAGTATTGATCATGCATATACAGTAGTATTTCCTGTTTAAAGGTGCAATAAGTGATTTTTTTTTTTTATTTCTTACTAGTACAAATAACATGATTAATGATTAAATGAAAAATGATTTTAACAAAGTTTAAGCCATGGCCTGAGAACAAGTGTATCACATGGCTGAGGAAATGTGTCTGGAAAACTGGTCCAGAATGATTGTTTGTATTTGGCTGGGCCTCTTGTCAGCCATTTTATAGACATGCCCCTTCACTCCACCCCAATCTTCGTCTGAAATCGGTAAGAACCCAGCGCAGCCAGGTAAATCTTCTTTGAGCAAAACAAAAAAAACAGAAAAATCACAAGAAACAAACACAGTAAAACCAGAATAAACACCGGCAGCACTTTTCCAAGATGGAGTCCATCACTGCTGATGGAGAAGAAGCCGGACGGAGAATTATCGGATTCTCTTGTTGGCCGGGTTTCCATAACGAATGGAGTATTTTCTGTCATTACAAAGAGAAATAAGGCAGCGACTACATTTGTGAACGTCCTCATAAATCACGATGAGCCAAACTTCTTGTGTTTATAGAGTTACAACTCAGTTGAATATCCGAGTGTGTTTGAAAGTGATGTCATGACAGGCCTTGCTAAGGGTTACTGTACTTAGCATGCTAATTCAGGTGTAAACACTGTACAGTTCTTGGGGCGGAGCTTTGTGTACATGCGCGAGAATGGGGGTGGGAGTAAACAAATCATTCAAATCTTATTCGGCTCTGCCTGTTTAACCATTAGAGACATAATCTGGGCAAAATTTGACAAATCTTACCTACTGCACCTTTAAGTCAGACTGTGGTTCAGATTGTGTGTGGATGGTGAAATGCGTCTCTACATGGTCCATGATCACTTTCACACACTACTAGTTATGATGTGATTAGTTATGCAGAGAGCCAGGTTTAAAGTCTCAACGTAAGGATCGGTTTTACACCCGGAGTTACGATCAAACTTGAGTTCAACTGCTGCGACTGCTATTTTTTAAAGAGAGTAAACAAGCATGAACACGTCTATGTAAACACGTTCTTTATATCAAACCCTGTTTACATTTAGGGTGTTTTCACTTTTGTGGTGTTTAGTCTGCTTGAATTTCTCTTTGATGTGGATCGCTTGTGTAGGTGAAAGCATGGTGATCACACGCAGGTGCAAAACAAAATAACCGATCCCAGACACAGGGGTGGATTTAGTGATTTGGGGGTCCTAGGCAAAATATAGGAATGGGGCTCTATTCATTTGGGGCCCTTGGCTTCTGGGGGACCAAGACGGTTGCCTACCTTTGTCTAGTGCTAAATCTGCTCCTGCCTGGACCATCCGAGCGTGGTGGACTCGGTCCGCTTCTAATTGAACACGTTCAATTGCAGTGAGAATGCGATTTGATCCTGATTCAACTCAAATGCAGGATAAGCCAAGCATCCTGAGTGTTTTAGGGTTGTGGACGACATTTTTCTGTAGATGTGAGATGCTAAAATGAGCCAAAGAGCCGAGCTAAGTGCTGCAGAAATGTGATGTGTCCTGCAGATTTGGACTCATTACTGATTTAATCAACGATGGATGTGATACACAGAATGTTTTAAACTCATCATTTCTGTAATTATCCAGTAATATATTGAGCGTGGATCCATGTTCTCTATGCTCGGGTGATTTTTAAGATTTCTACGCTCGCTTAGCAAAGGCTTGTTTACTTTTTTTTTGTTGTTGTCGTATTTCTGACCAATGCCCTACACGTCCCTCGGACGATTCTTTTTCGGTCAAATTAATTATACGCAGTGTGGAAACAAACCAAACCAAATAGCAAACGGAACCAAAGTACACATTTCACTCCGCCCTTAGACAATTGAGATGATGGATATTAGGAACTCTTTGATTTGCTATCTTAGCGTCAGTGTATTCAGTGCTAGCATGAAGGCGATTAATCAACGGCGTCAGGTTTCAGCAGGAGGAGGAAGTTTGTAACATGCCCACTAAAAGGTCATCAGTAATTCTCTATCGCTCAGACGACTGAAGCCAATTTAAAGTGTTCATATTAACGCTAGGCATAATTGCAGGAGGTGTTTCTCATGAAATATGATTAGCATTTAATGACCTTTGTAGAAAGAGAAATATGATTGATATTCAAAAGGCCACTCGGATTTCCGACATCTTGGAAAGAGCAACAATAATCAAGTTTGATTATGATTGTGTGTGTGTGTGTGTGTGTGTGTTTTATTAGGCCAGACCTTTTTTATGACTGTGTCAAATTATCAGGAATTACAGTCTCAACTTGTGATCAAGTATGCTGTCCAGGAAAACAACATACTGTATATTGCATATTGTCCATCACGAAAAGGTTCATGACTGAATTTGATGCAGTTGTGTCGCACGATTAGGTTTTCTCTTATTCTGATATTAAAGAACATTTGCTTCAGGTAAAAACACTGATATTGTAACATTCACAGCGAAAATACAATAAAACATCATCCCTGATAAATATTTTTTATGCTTCACAGGCTCTGAGATAATAGATCCTTCAGCTCCACAGTGGACAACATTAAAGCACATTTACTGTTCTTTTTCTCTCTCACATCCTCCCAAAGCAATTACACATCTCATCTGATGAAATCTAGTGAACAACAGATGTGCACGACAAAGCGAATTTTCTGATGACACGGCCTGCCGAGAAGCGGCTTTCCTCTTTCGGCGCTTGACATCTCCTGTGTTGCAGACAATCAGACATGGCGATAGAAAAAAAGGACTTTCATTCCCTGATACGATCTGCAGCAGGAAAGTAACTCGAACTGACTGGAACAAAGAGTCCGCACTTGCCGCAGGTTGCAGGTGAGGTTCCTCATGTGAACGCTACACGCTATGATGGTATGTTAAGAGAACGAGAGTCAAAGAGAGCGAGAGTCAGAATGATGCAGAAGGACGTAGCTAAGAAGTGAAGCTAAAAGCCGTATGTGTAAGAGGCCGCTGGTTAGACGTAACAGTGCCACGTGATACGGAAAACTAACAAAATGGAAGGAAGATTTGCTGATTTCCCAGTTGTCTGGTTGTGTTTTTTGGTCTAATGTCGAGTTCTACTAAAGCTTGTAACTCGAAATATCTAATCTCACATAAGAAAAAAAAACGTCAGCACAAGACATCATAGCAAAATGACCGCTCACACTGTCGACAGTATATAAATACCACTTCTTTACTTTACTTTTAATAAGATTATTAAAGCATTTGCTTCTCTGTTTTAAGGAGATAAAAAAATATCACAAATCACTCATATTACTCCCACTAGCTGGCCAGCTCATTGCTTGTTCAGAAGCTTTTGGTGCTCGAATGGAGGAAACAAAAACAAGATTTCATGCAGGTGTCCATGTTTTTTCTCATTTTGTATCTCAAATGTGCAGACAATTATGTAACTCCAAGCTCCGACTTCCCAATTTCGAGTTAAGTTGAATGCAGCATTATTTCTTATTTTTCATGTAGCTTCAGTAAGCGCTTTATCCTTTCAAGTGCTTCAGTGGATCCAGAGCCTATCCTAGGAACACTGGGTGTGAGGAGGGAATACAACCTGCACGGGACTCCGCACACACATACATTCACACCTAGGGGCAATTTAGTGTAGACAATCCACCTACTGGTATGCTTTTTTAGGAGGTGTGAGGAAACCTGCACGACCATGTGGAGAAGAGGAACAGAAACACCCTGCAGACATTAATGATCAGGAACAAACTGGAGGCCCTGGAGCTGTACCAATTATCGCACTGATGTATACTTTAAACATGTTATGTTTTACTCTGTGATAGGAGTAAAGAAAATAGTTCTATTAATAATAAATCTCGTATTTTGTGGTAGCTTTGACCGTGATGTAAGGCTTTACCTGAGAGCTGTTGATCAGTCCCGAGAGAACCGTTCATGACCTGTCCTCTCGTAAACATGCCGTTGTTGGTGGGGTTGATCTGATGAGCCATTATGATCTGATTCAGCTTGTTCTGCAGCGTCAGGAAGTCCTGAGAGACGCTGCTTATCTGGACAGTAAGACAAAAAAAAAATGTCATGGCTGCCAAAAGAAACTGTGCCGTTTGTCATAACAGCTGACACCATTTACTCTGCTATGTCTGGAGGGATGTGGAGACAAATGGTCGGTCAGTTATTGTTAAATCATAGATAGAATCATCAATGAAATCATAAATGAAATAAAGACCAGCTGTTTCTGTAAGATTTTCTTCACATCTTCTTGGTTTCATCTGACTGCTGAAGCCATGGTCCTCAAAGAGCTAACAAAGCCTGTACAGGGTGTCAGTCTCAAAAAGAATCAATCAGGAAAGGGGTACAAAAAAATTCCAAAACATTAGATGAACCACGGAACATCGTAAAGGCCATTCAATCATCAACAAATGGAGAAAATGGAGCACCACAGTGACATCACCAAGAACAGGATGTCCCTCCAAAATTTACAAAAGGACAAGACAAAAACTTACCAGGGAGGCTGCCAAGAGACAAACGGCAACATTAAAGGAACTGCAGGAATATCTGACAAGTACTGATTACTCTCTGCATGTGACAACAATCTCTCATATTCTTCTGGGCTATGGGGTAGGGTTGCTAGACGGAAGCCCTTTCTCACAAAAAAAAAACGTCCAAGCTCAACTAAATCACTCCAAACCATGTGGCAAAATGTGTTATGGTCTGATGAGACCAATTCCAAAAGGTATAATAATTCCATAATTCCAAAAAGGATGTTTGGCTCAATAAAAGCACATCACCAAAAGTACACCATCCCCACGGTGAAGCATGGTGGTGGCAGTATCATGCTTTAGGGCTGCTTTTCGTCAGCCAGAATTGGGGCTTTTATCAAGGTGGAGGGAATCATGAATAGCTACAAATACCAGTCAATTTTAATGCAAAACCTTCATGCGTCTGCTAGTAAGCTGAAGATGAAAAGGAATTTCACTTTCAGCACGACAATGACCCAAAGCCTACATCCAAATCAACAAAGGAATGGCTTAACCAAAAGAAGATCAGTGTTTTTGAATGACCTAGCCAGAACCCAGACCTGAATCCAACTAAACTGATGTGGGGTGACCTGAAGCAAGCTGTGAACAGGAGATGCTCTCACAATTTGATGCATCTAGAATGTTTTTGCAAGAAAGAGTGAGAAAATATTGCCAAGTCAAGATGTGCCATGTTGATAGACTCTTAGCCAAAAAGACTGAGTGGTGTAATAAAATCAAAAGGTGTTTCAATAAAGTATTAGTTTAGGGGTGTGCACACTTATGCAACTAGGTTATTGTTTTTGTTGTTATAGTTTTTTTTTCTTTTGTTCCCTAAAAGGTGTATACTTTATTTGTATACTTTGCAATTGTACATTAAACGGGGGAAAAGTTCTGACATGATTTATCTTAGTGTCATTTTTTTACATCACAAAAACCTGCCATTTTAACAGCAGTGTGTAGACTTTTAATATCCACTGAATATGTATACCAATTACTTCCTTTTTTCTACTTCCATATATGGTCACAGGTGCACTCAGAGCTGCTCTTATTTCCATATATGGACTAAATGACCACGGTCATTTCCATATGTGTGGCAGACAGCAAATCCATACACAAGGTCAAAATGTGACATTTTCTGCGTTACATATAGTTCTGAAAACTACAAGTCTGAAAAAACTGAGCTCATTTAAACATTTTGAAGCTATGATATGATGGAGCAGACATTTTGACAGCCAGTTTCTGATCACAAACTGATTTAATTATTTTTTACTATAGCATGTAACTCTACTGTAGTAACAGCTTCAAACTAGGAAGTGGAATTTTACGTGGCGAACGCAGACGAGTGGAGTGAAACACACAGTGAAACGTCCCAGTGCAGTTACAGGCAATATCAGGACTCTTGGGACACCACCCGAACAATCAAATTTGTGGACCGGAACTAACTGTTGTATAAAATATTGGTGCTGGCAGGAATTATTAGTATTAAACTAACCATCCCAGACCATCTCATATAAACAGTGCAAACTTTAAAATGTGCCATCTATGGCCTTTAACCTGCAGAATGATTGCTTGACCCTCTGATGGCTAAATGATCTATTTTGTTTCTACTTCCTGGATTTAACCCAGCCCTAGACATTATTAGTCCTAGACATGGGTCTAGATATGAAGCTCTAATCAACTGATAAACTTCCTGATACAAGGCACTCTTGGATCGTCCCCTGTCTGGAGAACCTCTCTACTCACATGTTTGGTGAAACTTTCTAAATCGCTCATCTCCTTCTGTGCTTGCTCTTCATCATTTTGCTTTGACTCAGCATCCTGGACCTCTTCTGTCCTTTCTTCCTCTCCATTCTGTACATCAGATGTAGCTTCTGTTGGTTCTTTCTCTTTGTCAGGTTCTTGAGTGGTGCTGGACTCTTCATCCTGGTTCAGACCTTCTTCTGTCACCTGTCCTGCCTCCGCTGGCTTCTCTTCTACAGACGAATCTGGAAGTGAGTCGTTTTCCTGAGTTTGGGAGTCTGTGTCTTTCTTCCCCTTTGTTGGGAGCTTCCCTTCCTGTTGGAGCCTCTTGCGTTCTTTGTGTCCTCTGAAGTTGCTCTGGATAACAGTAGCCGCTTTGGTCTCCTGCTCTTCTCCAGAGCCTGGTGAAGCAGCTTCAGGTTCATCTGCAGATGAAGTGGCCTTTTCTTCACTATTCTCAGGCTCTTTTGGTCCGTCCTCCTGCGCTGAATCTGCAGCCGACTTGTCCTCCTCAACCGGAACATCCTCTTTTACCTCTTCTGTATTCTGTTCGTTCTCCTTTTGCATGACTTCTCTAAAAGAAAACAGTACAGTGTGTTAGTGGGATATTGTCCGTTGAATACTTTCTATTGCAGTTAAAGAATTTGCATACTTTTTCCTTTGGAAGCTCTTCCTCTCTTTGTGCCCTCTAAAGTGTGCCTGGATCTTTGTAGCAGCTTTGTTCTTCTCATCCACTAACTCCTTGTATTTCTTCCTTGCCAGATATCCACGGCATACTAGACACAAAGAGGGAGAATGTTCACGAAGATGATATATTTGTGCCAGCTGAAGTTTCACTGTTTGATAATATTGTTCTTACCTGCTTGAAATTCAACAATGACAGTGTCCTCTTTGGCTTTATCAGCCATTTGTCTTCTCACCTTGTGTCCTCTGTATGCTGAAGAAGACAACAGAACATGCTAAGTATAGGCTAATTTATACGTAGTCCCAATGAATGTGGTCACGAGTCAACTAATTTCACAAAGTAAGGCCATTTAACATGAACATGAACCCTGATTATACCCCTTTTTCAGAGCCTGGGTGCAAAGTGGTGGCTATATGTCATTTACTCACTACTTGCCACTTGGGGTGTGCTGTTATAGGAATACCACGACAATTTGCCAACACCAACAATTTTTATGTATTAACGCAAAATGTAAACTCCTCTGTCCTGAAAATTTTCTTCTTTTCTGCATAAATATGACCTAAAACATCATCAGATTTTCACACAAGTCCTAAAAGTAGATGAAGTGAACACAATTAAACAAATGAGACAAAAATATTATACTTAGTCATTTATTTCTTGAGGAAAATGATCCAGTATTACATGTCTGTGAGTGGCAAAAGTATGTGAACCTTTGCTTTCAGTATCTGGTGTGACCCCCTTGTGCAGCAATAACTGCAACTAAACATTTCTGGTAACTGTTGATCAGTCCTGCACATCGGCTTGGAAGAATTTTAGCCCATTCCTCAGTACAGAACAGCTTCAACTCAGGGATGTTGGTGGGTTTCCACCACATGAACTGCTTGCTTCAGGTCCTTCCACAACATTTCTATTGGATTAAGGTTAGGACTTTGACTTGGCCATTCCAAAACATTAATTTTATTCTTCTTTAACTATTTTTCAGTAGAACGACTTGTGTGCTTAGGGTCGTTGTCTTGCTGCATGACCCACTTTCTCTTGAGATTCAATTCAACAGATGTCCTGACATTTTTCTTTAGAATTTGCTGGTATAATTCAGAATTCATTTTTCCATCAATCATGGCAAGTAGTCCTGGCCCCAACCATGATACTACCACCACCATGTTTCACAGATGGGATAAGGTTTTTACGCTGTAATGCAGGGTTTCTCTTTCTCCAAACATAACGCTTCTCATTTAAACCAAAAATTCTATTTTGGTCTCATCTGTCCATAAAACATTTTTCCAATAGCCTTCTGGCTGGTCCACATAATCTTTAGCAAAATGCAGACAGGATGCAATGTTCTTTATGGACAGCAGTGGCTTTCTCCTTGCAACCCTGCCATGCACACCATTGTTGTTCAGTGTTCTCCTGATGGTTGACTCATGAACATTAACATTATCCAATGTGAGAGAGGCCTTAGAAGATACCCTGGGTTCCTTTGTGACCTCATGGACTATTACACGTCTTGCTCTTGGAGTGATCTTTGTTGGTCGACCACTCCTGAGGAGGGTAACAATGGTCTTGAATTTTCTCCATTTGTGCACAATCTGTCTGACTGTGGATTGGTGAAGTCCAGACTCTTTATAGATGGTTTTATAAACATTTTTCCACCCTGATAAGTATCAACAACTCTTTTTCTGAGGTCCTCAGAAATCTCTTTTGTTCATGCCACGATACACATCCACAGAAATGTGTTGTGAAGATCAGACTTTGATAGATCCCTGTTCATTAAATAAAACTAGGTGCTCACTCACACCTGATTGTCATCCCATTGACTGAAAACACCTGAATCTGATTTCACCTTCATATTAAGTGCTAATCCTAGAGGTTCACATACTTTTGCCACTCACAGACATGTAATATTTGTTCATTTTCCTCAATAAATAAATGACCAAGTATAATATTTTTGTTGTATTTGCTTAGTTGATTTCTCTTTATCTACTTTTAGGAACTGATGATGTTTTAGGTCATATTTATGCAGAAATATAGAAAATTCTAGAGGGTTCACAAACTTTCAAGCACCACTGTATATATATTTTAATCCATTTATGTGGAGTTGCCATACAGGTCCCTGTGTAAATTGTTACTACTGAAAGACGCACTATAACGTATTACATATTACAACGAGCACATTAATATAAACCTGTAATTTTCAGCTGCACTACTGTCAGAGCTGCTGTTATAAACAATTAATCAACAGTCAAGGATTTTGACTAAACAGAATAAAAAATTCAACAGAACTTTTTCAATCCAGCGATCATAAGCTGCTAAAGGAATATCACTGTGTCAGTGTTCAGAGGTTTATCATGCTGATAGCCAGCACACAGAAGTGTGTAAATAGGACATGCAAGTGTGAGTGGCTAGTCAGATTCAGAAGATTCTGATGCTTGTTGCCAGATAAGTGTACAAAAAAATAATCAGATCCTCTCTGGAATGTGGGCAGAGAGTCTGAGGCTGGGGTTAATGATTACCGAGCATGTCCTATGACAAAAGTGATAAACAAACGAAAGTGCCATAAAGAAAAGTTGTCTATGTTCAAAACCATAAAATTCCAAAGAAATTGGGTCATACTGTATATATCCAAAGAGGCGTAGAGTAATATCACCATCACAATATTGTTTAGATCTGAAATGAAATTCAAGTTCAAGTTCACACCTTTAAGGGTTTCCCCAGAGGGAAGTTGAATTTCTTCACCCGCCCTGATCTTGCTCTTTGTACTAATGCATATCCACGGTGTATTTTGCTACTGTAAGCTAATTAGCAATGCTTTTACTAACACATTAACTCAGCTGAGATGTATGCAGCATGTGTTTTCACCTGATTGCAGGACTACAGCACTCTGAGTTCTCTTCCCCAAGGTTTTTCGGTAGTTTTGGACTGCCAGCCAACACCTTATGTACGCCTGTACCAGCACGATCCGGTCCATGGTTCTCCTGACCATCAGGTTCAAATGCTCCACGTGATAATACTTCAAAAAGACCTGAAATAACAGCACACTGTATATATACAGTATATATATATATATATATATATATATATATATATATATATATATATATATATATATATATATATATATATATATATATATATATATATACACAGTACTGTGCAAAGGTTTTAGGCACATGCAAAGAAATGCTGTAGAGCAAAGATGCCTTCAAAATAATGAAATTAAATGTTTCTACATATAAAAAAAATACAGTAAAGAGCAGTAAACAGTAGTAAATGAAACAAAGTCAATATTTGGTGTGACAAAAAAAAAAAAAAAAAAATAGTAGCCTCCGGTTACAATTTTATTGAGCATCTTGGACATTCCTTATTCTTGTATCTCTATACAGAACATTTCCTACTGTTTTTATATGAAAAAATATGATTGGATTTCACTCTACTAGAGTTTCTACCTTTGTTTTGCCCAGAGCCCAGTTTTCCAGCTTGGCTTTCTCCAGAATAGCTACACACGTCTCGGGACTGACAGCCGGCTCCTCGTTCACACGGAAAGCCAGCATGTAGTATCTACAAACACAATGCGCCTTAATAGCAGTCAACACTGCACAGATGAGGAGTGCTTATTTTTGTCTACAGTATGTCTATACATATATTGAATGTGGAATAGCCTATATTTATATGTTTGGGAGATTTCTTCGCATAATTTTCTGGTACAGCGTATTAAAAAAAGCTCAGCTAAGAACTCTATTACAAGCCTGAGTGTTTTTTTTGTTTTTCAGAGTTTCAGTGGCCTCACGTGTGCCGCAGACTGACCTCTGGATGAAGTTCGCGAAGAGGATGCGGTGAGAGTAGCCCTGTCTGCGGATCTTAGCCGTCTCCAGGATGCCTGTGTAGCGCAGCTGAATCAGCACTTTCTCCCTGTCGAACTTGTAAGCCTGGCGGTCGTTATTGGGTTTGATACAGCGGACAAAGTGTGGCTGTCCGGCCACCATCTTCGAAAGCAGGTCCATCAGTGAATACTGAAAGAAAGAAAAAGAAATGAGTGGTAGTTAGAGTTGTAGCTAATTTGTGACACCAAAAAAAACAAACAAACAATTTTTTTTTTTATAATAATAATAATAATAATAATAATAATAATAATAATAATAATAATAATAATAATAAAAAGAAGGAACTAACATGTTTTGTGGACATCCCACGACATTTAATGTAACTATAAATAGATAAAAAGTATGGTGTGTTGTTTTTTTTTTTTTTTTGCTAAATAAAAAAAATTAATTGCTGGTAAACTAATGTGGCATAAGAGCAATAAAACACTTCAGGATGTGCTGTTATAGGAAAGAAATCAACTTTGTGGTGACAACAGTCACTCTGTTTCATCACACCACCACATTGTTGATTACTTTCCGATAACAGCACCACACCAACTGTTTTATTCTTTACTTATTCAATACAGTCAATTTATAAAATGATTCCTATTCATTATTAGAAAAAAAAAAATCTACCAAATATTAGTTATTATTTAAGTGATGCTTACTCTGAAATAAGAAGCCACGGTTTGAGTCCTCATGTTGGTGGTCTCTCGAGGATGATGTATGCTTTCCGCACCGTTCTCCCCCTGAGAACACACAACATATTCAGAAAGTGAGAATTTATAGATTCAAGGGCAGGATGAGCGTCTAACAGGCATCTAATGACAACGATAAATATTATCAGGGTGAAGTGAAGGGACGTCATTTCTAAAGCATGCTTCTAAATATGATGGATTTATTGGGTGTCGAGGAAAGCAGCTATGAGGAGAGATGGAGGATAGCTGTAAAAGTGTGGGTCAGGGCGAACGCACGGCCATGCTGGGAATATTGAACAAGGAAAATATTGATGTTCTTTTCCTCCATGGATGAGCGCTAATATGTCCGGACGATCTGAAACGCAAGCTGTGAAGTGCTATGTCATTAGGATGGGAGTTCATATTCTCAAAAATACTGGGAATATGGCCTCATAGGGGAATGATCTAAAACATATCTGTCTGGATTTCTTAGTATCAGCATATAGAATGAGGATTATTATTACTGTAAACTAATATTCAGTAAATTAATCTGACTGGTAGATAATAAATTATCTTTAACAAGATAATAACTCAAAATAAGGAGGTATTCATTAGACATAATGAGATATTAAGTTGAAATAATGACATAGCGCTTGCGAAATAATGACATCACACTCTTTCTGCCATATAGCAAGTGATGGAGTAAAATAAAGACATGAAAAGGCCAATATGTAACTGATCGTAACTGATAACACACTTTCCTCCCATTGTGTTAAATACATGGATTCATTTTATTAAGCTTAATTGTAGTCCTTACAGAAAAGTCACATAAAATTAAATTTTTTTTGGACACTTCAAGTGTTATGTTTCACAAGTAATACATGTGCGATTCATGTTTTATTTATTTTTTTTATTATTTATTTTTTATTCCCCTAACTGGATGATTTATGTTATTATTTAAACTTTTTATTTACACATACAGTCCATAATGTTCGTAATTTTGCCTCTGTACACCACCACAGTGGATTTGAAATGAAGCAATCAAGATGTCGTTGAAGTGTACGTAGACTTTCAGCTGTAATTCAAGCGGTTTAACAAAAGTATTGAATTAACTGTTTAGGAATTCCAGCCATTTTTTGGAGTCCCTCCATTTTACAGGCTTAAAAGTAATTGGACAAACTAACAATCATAAATATTAGGATTATTTTTAATACTTGGATGGAAATCCTTTGACTGCCTGAAATCTGGAACCCATGGACATGCTGAGTTTCCTCCCTTGAGATGCTTTGCCAGGACTTTACTGCAGCTGTCTTCAGTTGCTGCTGGTTTGTTGGTACTTCGGTTTTGTCTGCAGTAAGTGAAAAGCAGCTCAATTAGGTTGAGGTCAGCTGACTGACTCGGCCATTTAAGAACATTTCATTTCTTTGCCTTAAGAAGCTCATGGGCTGCTTTCACGGTATGTTTTTGGTCATTATCCATCTGTACTGTGAAGCGCTGTCCTATCAGTTTTGCAGCATTTGACTGGATCTGAGCAGAAAGTATAGCTTTATACACTTCAGAATTCATCCTGCTACTTCTATCAGCAGTCACATCATCAATAAACACCAGTGACCCAGTTCCATTGGCAGCCATACATGCCCATGCCATAACACTTCCTCCACCATATTTGACAGATGATATGGTATGCTTTGGATCATGACCCCGTCCTTTCCTTCTCCATACTCTTCTCTTCCCATCATTCTGGTACAAGTTAATCTTGCATCAGATCTGGTCAGGCTTTTTTTTTTCTTTTAGAGTGTTTTTTTTTTTTTTTTTTTTTTTAGCAAGGTCTAATCTGATCTTTCTGTTCTTGGGTGTTACCAGTGGTTTGCATCTTGAGGTAAACCGTTTGTATTTACATTCATGAAGGTGTCTCTTGATTGTAAACTTTGACAGTGATGCGCCTACCTCCTCAAGTGTGTTCTTGACTTGGCTAGATGTTGTGAAAGGGTTTTTCTTCAACAAGGAAAGAATTCTGTGATTGTCCTCGTTAGTTGTCGTCCGTGGTCTTCCAGGCTTTTTTGGTTGCTGAGCTCGCCAGTGCATTCCTTCTTTTTAAAAATGTACCAAATTGTTGATTTGGCCACTCTTAAAGTTTCTGCTGTCTCTCTGATATCTGTTTTGTTTTTTTCAGCCTAATGGTGGCCTCCTTCACTTGCATCGACACCTCTTTGGACCGCATATTGAGAGTTCCCATGAACGGCTACCAAATGCAAATTCGATGCTTGGAATCAACTCCGGACCTCTTATTTCCTTAATTTGTCATGAAATAATGAGGAAACAGGCCACACCTGGCCATGAAATTGCTTATCAGTCAACTGTCCAATTACTTTTGAGCCTGTGAAAATGGAGGGACTCCAAAAAAAAAAAAAAAAAATAACTGTAATTCACAAACAGTTAATGGAATATTTTTGTTAAACCCCTTGAATTAACCTGAAAGTCTACACTTCAATCACATCTTGATTACTTCATTTCAAATCCACTGGGGTGGTTGTACAGAGGCAAAATTGTGTCACTGTCCAAATACTTATGGACCTGAATGTATAACCAGGCTCATGCTAACCTTGAGGCTCTGTGAAAGCACATTTGCAGAACTACAAACAAATGCAAAATGCGCACAGGCGATAGACGCTAGGACAGGTGCCCCTGATCTTCGCTACAGAAACAATGGGAGCGATCTTTGATGTGAAATTTCCAAAGAGGTGAAAGAGCATGACTCAGCATGCAAATACATGGAAATATATTCACGGCCTCATCAAAGACACTTCATTTCAATATGTATAAAGCGTCGATTTGTTTCAGGCGTGGAACTTCAGACGTTTAAATGCACATCAGCGTTTCTCTTAGAGGGTTCTAAAGAAGACAACACCTCACTATAATACTCACAAAATGTAGAACAAGAATTATAAAATAGTGTAACACTTTACTTATGTCCATAAGGCTATATGACACCTACATAAACCCTTAATAACTGACATGAAGCTACATAGCCAGTTTGTTTTATGGTGTCACCTGACATAAAGATGAAGTGTTGGGATTTTTCTTGATATAAGGTTGTGTTATGACACTTTCTAAGCTGACTAACATTAGGACCTTATGACAACTGACTCTGTAACTACATGCACTTATGTCAGAGTGACATAATGGTGATAAGATTAATTTTTTAGGGTACAACAGCTATGTTGTTAAACAGATTAAACAGTGTAACACAATATTTCCTTCTTCAGTTCACATTTTCTATCCCTGATTTGTTTTTTTGTTTTTTTTCAGGCTTAAAGGCAAGTGCTTGTGTTCGGACGCTATTGGAGAAGCGGCCATCTTAGATGCTGCTGTTTTATGAAAACTTTTGCAACCTCAGAAATTGAACTATGCACTGGTGATTTGCATAAATAATTTCCTCATGTACATATTGATATATCTTTTAGAAGTTTTGTTAAAAATACTATACCAATAGAATTTAATTGGACTCATTTAACTGTTTCTATAGGTTTATTTCAGTTATAGTGAAGGGTTTATGTAACTGTCATGTAGCCCATTGAACATTCACCTTAAATCAGATACCGGGAAACGCTTAGCTCCTTGTAGTACCATTCAAAATGTCTACATAATTCAGGTACATACAGGTACATTTGCATGACACACACACACACACACACACACACACACACACACACACACACACACACACACACACACACACACACACACACACACACATAGTGAGAAAGATAATGTAAGCAGCACATGCTACGTCCATTTTCTGTGGGCGGATACTGAAATCTGTGTTGTTACCTCACTGACTGACAGGAGTTTGTACAACATCAGCACTTCCATCTTTAGAAAAAGAGACGTGTGCATAAACGGAGGAAATATAAACCAGACAGGAAGCAAAAGAGATGAACAGAAGGGGAAAGACAGAAATTTCAGTGCACGCCCCAAGTATACATCTTAAAGATACATTATTTTATCAAGCTCCGTATATACCTTGACAATGTTTACAGAGCGCTGAGGAGAGCGCTGCCGTGAACTGAGTCGTCCTGACCCTGTCCCCTTTCCCTTGGTGTGAGCGAGATTACCTGGTCAGAGAGAAAGTATAAAAGGTTAAGAGTAACATCCTAATCAAACAAACTCTCTCTTGATAGTGCCACAGACATAGAAAACAAAAAGCAATTAAAAACAAAACAGAACCAAAAACACAGGCCAAGCTGACCATTTCACGTTCTTTTCAGGCTGAACCACTACCACTTATAATATTCTCCTGTCATTTTAATGTGATGATTGAGGCAAACATTTGCCTGTTATCATACCAAATAAAGAACAGATCAGTCCTGATATTGAGCTGGAAACTGGGATGTGCTGGTTTTGATGGTACACAACGAACTAGTACTCAATGCCCTCAAACCTTCAAACTGGTAATCAGATTTACATTTACAGCACTGTTATGGAGCACTATGTATGCTATGTATATTACATTGAGACTCTTCTCAATGTAATATGAATGAGCAGTTAGATAAAACAAAGTATTAACTTGGAAGGTTGGATAAAAAAAACTTATGGTTGAACTGAATCTTGAACTGACAGTTCAACATATAGTTCTTGAGGGTTGTTCCAAAGTCACATAAAACATATTAATGTCACCTCATGGGTTTTGACATAAGCCTTTCATACCTTTCATGAATTGTCCAGCATTGGTTTAGAAAGGACTTATATCATTATAATATATCATTAAAGCCCTATATAGGTACTCTTCAAATACAGAATCTATACCTTTCTCCACGGGATAGTTGGTTAAATTATCTCTAATTACATCCCTTTAAAGACATTATTTTGATTTACCAGGGCTAGGGACTCTGCATTCAGGAGAAATTGATTAATCAATGTTCGAAAATCCTGCTGTTGTGTTATCTTCCTGAAACATCTTGTCTATGAGGTTGGATTAGTAAATATGCTTCGTGAATTGTTTGCATTTCCAGCATGGATCTGCTCAGCCTGTGCTTTCAGATCTGTTAGTGTTGCTCAGACCTGGCTAAAGTCAAATACTAGTCCAGGAAAGAATTCATTCATTTTAAAGTCATCCATGTTGAGTACCTGAAAACGAAGACTTTACAAGAAGACAATTAAAGTACTACTCTAATCACCATAAATAATCACCATAGAGATTCTCCCAGAGATCAGAACTTAATTGGATAGCAGAGCAAGACTAATTGAGTACTAGCTACCAAAAGTATAGGCGTTTTCCTAACAGATCCATTAATACTTCCAAATAAGTGTTTGTTGGATATATAATCACTCAGTACAACTATGGCCGGAACCAAAAGTAATTGTAGTGTTCCAGAAAGTTCAAATAATAAGCTAAAGTGAGGACAATTCTGGAGCAATGAAGTGGAGTAATCATGTTCAATACATACAAGGTCTTAAATTCAGATTTTCATTTGCCAGTAGTCAGAATCGGGGGCCATCTGTTCCCTCTTTAGATGGAGCAACTAATCAAACAGGTAATGTAAATCAGTCTAAAATGGGCTGTATAGACTAGTTGACCAGATGATTCAATTGTCCTAGTGAGGAAAGAGCAATTTCTGTGCCGCAGGTCGCACTTCATTATCCAATCCCACTCAGCTAGTTGGCGTTTCCGAATTGTTTTCAGGTACTACTAAGGCCAGATTTGAACATGGTGTGATGGGTGATTATCAGCCTGATTAAAAAAAAAAAACCTTCCCAGCTGCTGTAGATGGCTCTGCTGATGGACACAAGCTTCCATGCTGTGAGCACTCAAGAATCAACTATTTCAGCTGAGCCACCGTATCACCCAAACATAAATTGGTATATCCTCAAACAGTGCGATACGATACACTGATCTATTGTTTTGTCGGTCAACTGGCTACGCTATATTACGCCTAGGTGTGAATGAATGTTTGTGATGTCCTGCAATGCACTGGAGTCCCATCCAGGGTGTATTCCTGCCTCACGACCAGTGTTCCTGTGACCTGTGATATATATATATATATATATATATATATATATATATATATTATAATTTCCACTGCATATCTAAGCAGTTCTTCCAACTATAAAGCAGGATGGGATCCAGATTCTGGCAAATCCTCATCTGCGAAATATCTGCTACTGATTTAGGTTCTTATGCACATCATATATAATTTCTCCACTTCTTCCTTTTATTATGGCCTTTTCTGAATGCAGGAAACCTAAGATGTATTTGTTTTAGCTTATTATACTCTGGCTTGCTACAATGACATTTACATTTATGACATTTGGCAGACACCCTTATCCAGAGCGACTTACATTTTTTATTTTTTTTTAATTTCATTTACACATCTGAGCAATTGAGGATTAAGGGCCTTGCTCAAGGACCCAACAGTGGAGGATTGGTGGTGCTGGGACTTGAACTCACAACCTTCCAATCAGTAGCCCAATATCTTAACCACTGAGCTATATGACATATACCCAACAATCACTTAGCTAGAAGTGTGTGCAGGTCTAGGTTAAACCCATACAAAGCTTCATTAAGAGTTATTAATGTATGATTAGATTTGCGAGTTGATTCGTTTGGCCCCCGGCGTCGCCCATTTGCTGTACTTACTCTGCAGGGGAAATGTTTTGACCTTAAAGAGGCCACCAACAATATATGGCCAGTACGCTGCAAGAACAGAACAAACTGTAATCTGTACTGAAACAGATTAACACAATGTTAAATAGCGATATGAATGGGCAGTGTTCACTAAACTGACAACTAATACAATCCAGTTTTTCTCTCTGTATTGCTCAAGGAAATTAATGAGCATCGTAGATTGAATCTCATCATTGTATTTTGTTTGAAAGTGAATTTACCTGCCCTACAATCCAGAGAGCTTGGCTAGGCACTGTTATATAGCCATAGCTTTACAGAGAATTATGTATTTCTTCTTCTAATACATCAAGTTCAGTATATGAAGGTGTTGGGAATTACCTGATCAGCTAAATAATAAAGCGTACTTCATGAAGTAAAATGCTAAACTCTGCAATGCAGTGGTATAATGTTTAAGGACTGGAGTCTGACATCACTGCTGTATAGGCAAATTACTGACAAACTTCAACTCACACTGTAGCTCCTGCATTCTCAGAAATAAAGGTACAGAACAGTATTTTTCCTTATCCCTGGGGTGGTACCATATGGGGACATGTTTGGTACTTTTAGTATGTACAGTACTGTGCAAAGGTTTTAGGCACATGCAAAGAAATGCTGTAGAACGAAGATGCCTTCAAAAGAATGAAATTAAATGTTTCTACATTAAACAAAAAATACAGCAACGGTCAGTAAACAGTAGTAAATGAAACAAAGTCAATATTTGGTGTGACAAAAAAAATAATAAAAAATAAAAATAGTAGTCTCCGGTACAATTAGTGCAGTTTTATAAGGATATGAGCCGGTAAGTTTTATTGAGCATCTTGCAGAACCAGACACAGTTCTTCTGGAGACTTTGACTTTCGCACTCGCTTCTTATTTCTGCAGCAAAACCCAGCAGCCTTCATTGTGTTTACTGTCTGAAAAGTGTCTCTTACGTAATATGCTGCTTTCTTTAATGACATACAAACATTTTGTGCTAGAAAACTAATGTTTGGGAATCTAAAATGTTTTTTGTACTGACTTGATAATGTAGACGTCATAAAATAAAATAAAAAATCTATAACAAAGTTTGTACTAAAAAAATAGGCTGCCTAAAACTTTTACACAGTACTGTACCTAAAAAAAAAACCTTACAGATAAAGAATTGAACCTTAAGGACCACTACTGTAAAAGCTCATTAACGTTACCTGTGAAAGATACATACTAAAGATACAAAACATGCACCTTTGATGGTACCGCCCCAGTGACAAAGACATGTTCAGTACTGAGGAAAATAAATAGAGACAAGAAAATGTTCAACAGGAAAAAAAAGTAGTTAAAAATCCACTTTGTCAGTTAAATAGATTTTTATGTGGGTTTTTTCCCCACTGTCACAGTTTCAATTCACTTCAATTCAGTTTTATTTATATATTGCTTTTAACAATAGACATCGTCACAAAGCAGCTTAAAATTTGGATCTAAATTTTAAATTGATAAATTTATCCCCAATGAGCAAGCCAGTCTCGACGGTGGTGAGGAAAAACTCCCCGAGACGACATGAGGAAGAAACCTTGAGAGGAACCAGACTCAAAAGGGAACCCATCCTCATCTGGGTGACACTGGATAGTGTAATTATAAGTAAATCCCTTCTATAACTGTATGCTACATGATATAAGGTGCAACTGTGTAGTCAGGAGATTCAACACAGTCTCAACATGAAGTCTATTCTGCTGAAGTCATGAAGTCATGCAGTTTGCATCTCTGTTTGGAGATATGGCATGTGCTTCTGATCATTTGGGTTTCCCATCCCATTTGTTTTTGTGACCAGTCTCCAGTAGTTTTGTCTACATTAACTCTATTCCTGCTTCTTGATCGCTGTACTTTACTTTGTTTATGATTCCAGGATTGGTCAGAGCACATATACAGAGCATGTTATATTACGTTGCGTCTAGTTTTCTTATGTCAGATTTTTTTTTTTTTTTTTTTTAATGTGTGGCATCTCAAGACGTCATAAATTTGTGGATGAAAACAAAATGAATGCACGCATGTGGAGAAAACCTGGAGAAGTCCTGGAACAACAACAAACCTCTCTTTTTTTTTAAAAAAAAACCCCTCTTTCCTTGTTAATGATATATGTGCTGAAATGTAACAGCATCATGACAGTAGATAACCATCTAGCTTTTTTTTCCCTGCACACTTCTGTACACACACGTCTGTAGTGTTGCTCTAACAACCATGCAAGCAAAGGGAAAAAATGGCATGAGTACTTTCTAACTGAAATTAATAAATAAGTTAGATTTTCACTATTGTGTAAAGAAAGTCTTTCACTCAGCTCTGGGAATAGCTATGTAAAACAGCTTTCTCAGTGTGCTGGTACCTGTTTTAGTGAGCGGATTAGTGACTAGTTTGCGAATCAGCTCGTTCTCTGAAGACCTCAGCAGCAGGATGATATCAGCAGGAAGAGCGTCTCGGTTCTTAGCCAGGAACCCAGAGGCATTATAGATCACCTGATCGGTATATTCAAGAATATCACATGAACACGTCTTATACACGATGTTATTGATCTGATAAATATAATGTATATTTTTTTTTCAAAAAGAGACTCATTGTTTGTTGTGTGGCTGTGTACCCGATACTGTACACAATTCTATGATGTACACTCCTGGGCAAAAAAATAGGCCAAGCCCCAAAAGGGCGATATATTAAGCTTTTAATGGTCGTAACAACAGATCATTGGTCAGAAAATTAGCAAGAATTAAACAAATGCACTCCTGAGACCTCCTGTGCCACCATTTGCTCATTTACTTTTGCTGCAGTCAACTGTTTAGTGAAAAGCTACAAACAGAGAAATTCACTTATATAGTCTGATTGTACGCGAAGGTTGAATCATGATATCAGTCCATCCTCTGTACCGCTTATCCTGCACAGGGCCACAGGGAGCCTGGAGCCTATCCCAGGCACAAGGTGAGGGACACCCTGGACTGGGTGCCAACCCACTGCAGGGCACAATCACACAAACACTCACGTACTACGGACAATTTGGAAATGCAAATCAGCCTACAATGCATGTCTTTGGGCTCAGGGAGGAAACCGAAGTACCCGGAGAAAACCCCTGAAGCACGTGGAGAACATGCAAACTCCGCACACACAGGGTTGGGATGGAGTTGGGAATCAAACCCCAAACCCTGGTGGTGCGAGGCAAACATGCTAACCACTAAGCCACCCTGCCCCCCAATGATTAAAATGTTTGATGTAAAATTCAAACTAACACATGTCAGGTTGTACAAAATTAAAATGTAACTGTAAATGTAAAAGTAAAAATAAGTTACTTTAATTAACTTTATCTTTTTGTTTAATTCTTGCTAATTTCCTGTCCAATTTGTTGTTAAGACCATTAAAAGCTTAATATTTTGTCATTTTGGCCTTGGCCCATTTTTTTTTTGCCCAAGGGGGTATATATAAATCGCAGTACAAAGGAACTATCCATACCTTTCCAGCATAGTGGTTGATCCCAAAGCCTAGATCAACCCTCATTGGTCTCCAGAAGTTTTTCGATTTCAGGTTGTCCTGGAATTTTTCTGAATGAGCAAAAGTGTGAATTAACATGACGTTTATTCCTAAATAAATGTATTTATCCATCGGTCCATGGATTCATACAATATACATCAAGAGTGGATGAAATAAAAAGAAAAAGTTTGTTGTAGTACAAAACAGTAGCATTTGTGGTAACCCTCTAACAGTCACAGTCCCCCACACTGTCTATCCCTAAAACTCACCTAAACACATTTATTTTTTAAATTTTTCCTTTCACACAACTAACCCATCACAAACATGTCTGCCTAACGCAACTAAAACCATACAGGCTTTCCCAGTGTTTAAGACTTTAGCAAGCCCCACTGGTACCATTAATGCATGCTCAGTGCCACTGGTTCCGAATGGATTAAATGCTGTACCTACCTGTTTTATGGTTTTATATAAAAATAAATAATCATTTTATACTGTAAATAAAAATATTGTAAAACTAAATAGGATGAAATACAGTTCATGTGTATGCCCATATGACTCCTGAAGGTCATATAGAAGAACCTGCTAGTGTTCTGATGACTTCTGTGACTCCGTGTATGCGAGTGTGTGAGTGTTTAGAAAGGGGTGTAACTTGCCGACGAGGGTCTGATCAGTGGCCTGGGGGAACCTGCTCTCCTCATCCAGCAGTGACAGCATACCCATGGGCTTCTGCAGGAAAAGGTCCAGCAGGGGCCGGTTGTCCTCATACTCAATCACTCGCACGTCCACGTCCTCGTTCAGGTACTCGTCCTACAGTTTATTCAGGGGTGGACAAATCATAAATCTATTAGCTAGCCCAAGGGGCAAGAGAAAGCTCATGAAGCTAGTTAACTAGGCTGAAAATCTACCAAAGAAACATTTTAACTGCAAAGTATGACAAGCTAGTCCGATAGTTAAGCCCATTAATACAGACTAACAACACTGAGTGAGTACTCCAATCCCGTATATGTAGCATGTCATGCTTGCGCTATTGACTAAACAGCAGCGGCTATGAGCCTCAAGCAGATTCTTCGTCTCTGCATTTTTGCTCAACGTGCTAATCTGTGTTTTACTCATGTTTGTCACTGATTCCACATCCTTATGCATTGCTATTTCATAAAAAACATAAAAAAATTACTAGCAACTAGCTCGTACTGATGGCCAGAATGTATCCTAGAGAGAATTTAGGAACGTGTAACATGCTACTAGCTAGTAGTGTGTCATGTTAACAGGCCATATATGAATCAAATGGATGCGTGTTACATTTAAACATATCACATTAAAATGCTTTCTGAAAGTCACTAGGGAGGTGGGTTGGATAGAAGAACAAAAGAAATGCTGCTGACCACCAGATCAGCAGCCGACTGGGGTGTCGGTCAGGAAGGAGCTTCACCAGGAAGCATCGTAGACACAATGTACTTTGTAACATGCGGTGATGAGAGACAGAATGCAAGTGAGTAAAGTTAGCTTAATGTTTATTAAGGGCAGTCAGGTAATCACAGTCAGCAGTAAAGTACTGTATATACTGTACGTGTGTGTTTATGACATTTTGACTCACTCAGTGACATCCTCCTACTTATCTCAGAGTGCATGTATAGAAAAGCTAAAAGCCCAGGAGCAAAACGCTGCCATTTGCAATCTCCAGGTAGCCATGTTGAACACACACACACACACACACACACACACACACACACACACACACACACACACACACACAAACACAATCATGCAAATGCCTACAGGAGCCACACACATGTCCGAGAAATCTAATTTCCGCAGTAGGGTCAGAACATGTATCCTGGGGTAAAGTCATGGAGCAACTGCCAACCTCTCTGGAGAACAGGAAATCATGTTATTGTAGGTTTTGCACAGAACTGAGCCAAAGGACAGAGCTGTATGGACATTTGGATGAACACAGAGGGAAAATAAACTCTGGATGTGACACACACATTTATATAAATATGTAGTCAATTACTGAGCAATAGTTATGTTGGTATTGCACCACACGCACATACACATCATGTGTCAGACTAACACACCTCTGATCATCTCTCCTCCACACTGCTCTTCAGAGTGAGACACAATTAAATGTGCTCTCATCATGTGGATGGAAATAACTTCATTCCTACGAGAAAGAGGGGACAGAGATTGCACATATGCTGTCAGGACATTCACAGCGTACCTGCTCCCAGGCGAATATGTGCTGATTGAAATAGAACTGAATCTGCTCGTTGGCGATGTTGATGCAGAGCTGCTCGAAAGAGTTGCGCTTGAAGTTTTCAAAGCCGAAGACGTCCAGGATGCCGATGTTTTGTTCCTTGTCTTCCTCCCTGAGAATGGAAGAAGAACGAGACGGGGCAGTTTTATGAAAGGCGGATTATTCTTCAATCAGACTTTATGTACAGTAGATTAATACCACAGCGCTGTTAAATTCTCAAATCTGATTGGTTGATTCATTTCCTATAACAGCAGCTTTATTAGTAAATTAGTGCAGCTGCAAATCACAGGTTTATATTAATGCATGCCTTCTAACACATTCACAGGGTTATAAGCGTATTAGAATGACATGTTCTTGAATTCATTTAAAAAATGTTAGCACTGATGCGGTATAAGAGCAGTAAAACACTTCAGGATGTGCTGTTATTGGAGTATAATCGAGTGCCGGGTTTTAACAGTAATTCTGCTTCATCACACCACCCTGCCGTTGATTAATTTCCTGTATATCAGCAAAAACAAGTGCTAGCTTTCTCTGTACATGTACAAGTTAGTCATGTCATGAATGCAGGCACTTTTCTGATCATTTGTTTATTTTCTCTGCTCTCTTTATCCTCCACTCTCTCTGTCTGTCTGTCTCTCTCTCTCTCTCTCTCTCTCTCTCTCTCTCTCTCTCTCTCTCTCTCTCTCTCTCTCTCTCTCTCTCTCTCTCTCTCTCTCTCTCTCTCTCACCCGTTCTGATTATCGTGTCTCAGCAGGGAGTTGATGCGGTTGACGATCCAGCTGAAGAGGCGTCCGTACAGTGCTTTGCTCATGGCGTCCCGCACCTCCGTGGCTTTCTCCACCGTGTTGGGCCGGACGATGGTCTCACCCCGAGCCACCACACAGTGTGAAGTGAGAGCCTCCTTCAGTTCATCTGAACGGATACACAGCAAAGAGGCGGCTGAAAAACAACACACGCGCAAACACACACACACACACACACACACACACACACACACACACACACAGTCATTTCTTCACCAGCCTCTACTATTTCTCTCTCTCTTTGACTTAATAAGATTTTTTTTTTTTTTTTAATATGCAGCTTGTCACATTATCAAGAAACTGAAAGAAACTGAAGAATTTCTCATTACAGCTTCACTTCTGTTAAAAAGCACTGACACTGGAGACTCATTCCATAAATGTCCAATAAACGTCTCCTTACAGAAAACCTTTCTTTAATCCGTTTATGTTACTGGAGGAGGTTGAGATTAAAGATGCTTTGTTTTGTTTTTTAAACATTAAAACCCTTGACAGTGCTGGTAAGAGCAATAGTGAGCCTTGCCTTTGACCAATCAGGAATGTCAGATATGGCGAGCTCCGCCCCAATTATTCCCGGTTCACAAAAAAATCCGGAGAAGCAACTAAAAGGTTCCAGTTTAAGAATAGAAAAATGTTCCTAGCTCCCTCTTGAAAATGTACCAAAGAGTTATTCTAAAGGTTACTCATGTTTGACCAATCAGCAGTGCCCAGTATGGCAAGCTCCGCCCCAATGGTTCCTGGTTCACAAAAAAATATATATATATATATATCTGCTTCAATGGAACTGCAACTAAAAGGTTCCTGGAACTACAGTCAACTACAGCCTAAGAAAGAAAAGATATAGCCCTAGTGGCTCTGATGAAAATGTACAATAAACTACTAGTTCTCAAAATGGATACTTGTGTTTGTTGCCAAATATGGTAAGCTCCGCCCCAGCTGTGCGTAGTTCACAAGAATTAAGCTACTCTGACAACTAAACAGCCAGTTTGTTAACTACAGCCTAATAAAAAAGTTCCCCTGATAAAAAAGAGTTCCTGGGATGTTTGCTGGTCAAGGAAAGGTTCCTACAATAGGTTCCCGAAAAGGTTACTAAGTAACACTGTAGTCACAGAAGCCACAGAAGAATGCTAAACTGTGGGCTAACAGTGGACTAACTCAACTCTCCTTTTCATTCAGCACTAGCATGCTAACCTGCTAGCATTCTTTAACTCACCGCTCTCTAACACAGCCATGTTAGCAATGTTGCTCTTGTCAGTTTGATGCTCCGTAGCCACTGAAGCAAACTCGATATCTCCGGTGTTTAAGATGGCCGCAACAATGCTGTACACGCTTCCTAGTTCCTGTGGAGAAATACAAGATGAGATACAAGCCGTAGCAAGTGTTTACAGAAAATTTAAAAAAATAAAATAAAATTTAACACATTACCCTGCTCAACAAAAAAGAAAAGAAACAAAAACAATAGAAACCCTCATAGAATTTGTAATGGTTTTTAATGGTAGTAATGAGAATTGTATTGGATTTAATGGAAACTGTAATGGTCCCTGTGGGTCTCTACTGGTAATTTGTTGCCTTCTGTTGGTGGCTTGTTATGTCTATTGGATACCATTAAGGACCAGTAATGGTTGTAATGGTTAGCTGAGGGTATTGTAGTGGAAACCATTAGAATTTCTGTGATGGTTTCTACTGTTTTTTTTTTTTTTTTTCCAGCAGGGTAGTTTTGAAAAATTTTTTGCCTAAATTTAGCTACAAGTGAGATTTTGTTTTAGTATTTGATAATGTTAGCATGCAAGCAAAAATCCATTACATAGCTGCAATCTAGTGGCAGTTCATGTCTTTTGTGTAAATTATGTGGATTGTTTGTGTGCAAATTTGTGTTGTTAGCTTGTTAGCTCCAGTTCAAAACCAAATGATACACACAACAAACACTGGATAAAGGACCATTCCACTAAAATGACATTAATAATAATATTTTGGAATGAATTTGATAATGTATTCACTCAGACGTGACAGCCCCGAAGCTCCAAAGCAGGCAGTCAGCACCGGGGTGTTTCTCTGACTGTCGTTTTCATTAGCGCCTCGCTGTACCCCATGTTTCATCATGGCACGCAACTCACACTCCTGTCACTCACCTGCTCACACTGAGCCAATCTCCATCACGCTGGATAGACGCAAAATTAACCTGACATTTCTCAACGGTGATGCTACGACTCCTACAGATCACAAACCAAACGTTCTCTTTTCTAGATGAAGTCTCGCCTGATTATTTCATGCCTGAGATAATATGTGTGGATAATAATACTGTACTGCTGAACATAAGAAATAAAACATCTCATGTCATATGCATCTTTAATATTCTATAGAATTGGATTTATTTATATAGAGCTGTATCACGTACATAATTATTGGCACCCTTAAAAATCACAAAATCATATGTGGCAAAAGTAATGACACCCAATAATTCCAAACATATATATATATATATATTTTTGTTTTTAATGCTTTCTGTTTTCAGAGTTTCTTTTGTTGCTTTTTCCAATTTCATGTTACCCTGGTGGATATGATATATATGTGAAATACATTCTTATATAATTGTTTAAATACATATTTTTACACAACTTGCCAAAGATGACCAATAATAATTACTCCAAATGAATGCAGATATGGTAACACAAAATCAGCACTTTGATGGTCATCTCAATCTACGGATTTAAAAGGCCTAAATGTTAGAATATAAATGAGCTAGAATTTTTTACAAGTCTAGGTTTCACTGAATATTAATTGTGGGGGTGCCAGTAATTTTAAAACCAGCATTTTGCAATAAATAAATAAATAAATAAATAAATAAATCCAATAAAATAGAAATAAAGTCCTTAAGAAAGTGTTCTCATATGTTAAAGCTCAAACCATGACTTTTTACGTTATTTAAAGGGTGCCAATAATTCTGGAGTTGACTGTATCCTGTGTCAATTATTGTTACACTGGTATTTGCAATACTGATATGTTCTACTGAAACACACTATGTGCTATTATGTGCTGAGATCTTCACTGAATGTTATTTTTTTCATTGTTTGTTAGCTACATTAGCTTTGTAACTTCAGTTCAACCAACCAAGAAACCAAACCACACCTGTGTCATTTACTTTAGCTCTGCTGCAATATGGAGAATATTACCTCGAGGGTGAAGCCGATCACTTTAAAACACTGCTCCACTGCTTCAAAATGCTCCTTGTAGGAGGCGTTGCCCACGATGTCAGGCACGAGCTTGATGTTGTCGTTCTGAAAGTAACTGAAGTAAGCAGTGAGGAAACAGTTCAGAGATGGGCTTTAAATAAAGCACTGTGGTTACAGCGTTCAGTAAAGAACCTACTTTGGAGTTTTACTGTCAGAAAGCTTGTAGTGAGCGAGCTTCTTTCTCTCGGCCAGGCCAGCGTAGATGTAGTAGAAAATGTGGAAATTACGCTCTCCGCTGTTGGAGGAGAAAGAAATGGAACAGTAGTAAAGTCAGTAGTTTTACTCAGAAGGTCAGTGATGGTTTATCATTAAATCAGTGCTTCTCCACATAAAAATGGAGTAAAGTAAATGTATCCCACAGTGAGATTGAAAAAAAGGTTTTACAGTGTTCTATAGAAATGGATTTATAATGTAAATAGAGCTAAACCATATACAGCATAGGTGTCAAACAATATTGAAACAGCCCGTAGTGCTGTATTACTCAACATTTTCACACTATCTAGAATTCACATCCGATCTGTGACGTAGCGACCACCTTTTATCCAGAAAGGTCACAAATGGGCTTGCTGAAATTCTGCTTAAAATCAACACTTATTGCATCTAAAAATGATTCTGAAGCGTGTTGAGTGTTGGGCTTTAGTGTGATTCAAGGAGTCTTGATATGTATCACCCAAAAATAGATGTAGAGACCAAAAATATGGTGAAAAGAGAAAAGTTGATAGAAAGACAAAGACAAAGATAAGACAGATAAGAGTGTATTCTTAACATACAAGTCTGTGTGAGTTCTTCTTAAATATCTCTCTTAACGTTATACAGTATAAAGCTAAAAAAACCCAACTTTTTATCAGTTGAATAAATGTCATTGCTTCGGCCTAATAGTACATACAGTTGGTGTTAATAGATAGAATAGAGAATGTTAAAAAAAACAAAAAAACAAAAAAAAACAATATCCTTAGATTACGGCCCTTCAAAATGTCACAAAAATGATAATGCAGGGTAGAATTTGAGTTTGACACTCTGATATACAGACAATGCAACCAAAAGAATAAATACAACCAATTTGTCACCAATAAATTTTAAACTTTCTATTTTATTGCTGCCCAGAAAACAGCAGCTGCGTAACCCGGTTCTGAACACGAGGATACAGCTCAAACTGTCCAACTGTCCAGACAGAACATAATTGACAGGTATATATATATATATAGTATATATAGTATATATATATGTATATAGTACTGTGCAAAAGTTTTATGCAGATGTGAACAAAATGCTGTATTTTTTTTCCATTTGCAGAAATGCAGCCCCAAACATGCAAGGAACCTCCACCATGCTTCACTGTTTCCTGCAGACACTCATTTATGTACCGCTCTCCAGCCCTTCAGCAAACAAACTGCCGTCTGCTACAGCCAAATATGTCAAATTTTGACTCATCAGTCCAGAGCACCTGCTGCCATTTTTTTGCACCCCAGTTCCTGTGTTTTCGTGCATAGTTGAGTCGCTTGGCCGTTTCCAGTTCAGAGGTATGGCTTTTTGGCCGCAAGTCTTCCATGAAGGCCATTTCTGACTAAACTTCTCCGGACAGTAGATGGGTGTACCAGGGTCCCACTGGTTTCTGCCAGGTCTGAGCTGATGGCACTGCTGGACATCTTCTGATTGTGAAGGGAAGTAAGCCTGATGTGTCTTTCATCCGCTGCAGTAAGTTTCCTTGGCTGACAGTGGTGGCTCAACAGTTAAGGCTCTGGGTTACTGATCAGAAGATTGGGGGTTCAAGCCCCAGCACCGCCAAGCTGCCACTGTTGGGCCCTTGAGCAAGGCCCTTAACCCTCCCTGCTCCAGGGGTGCTGTATCATGGCTGACCCTGCGCTCTGACCCCATCTTCCTAACAAGCTGGGATAAGCGAAGAAAAGGATTTCACTGTGCTGTAATGTATATGTGACAAATAAAGGCTTCTTCTTCTTCACTGCGTCTACGGTCCTCAACGTTGCCCGTTTCTTTGTGCTTCTTCAAAAGAGCTTGGACAGCACATCTGGAAACCCCTGTATGCCTTGAAATTTCTGCCTGGGAGAGACCTTGCTGATGCAGTATAACTACCTTCTGTCTTATTGCAGTGCTCAGTCTTGCCATGGTGTATGACTTTTGACAGCAAACTGTCTTCAGCAACCTCACCTTGTTAGCTGAGTTTGGCTGTTCCTCACCCAGTTTTATTCCTCCTACACAGCTGTTTCTGTTTCAGTTAATGATTGTGTTTCAACCTACATATTGGTGGTCAATATTTGGTGGTCACACCAAATATTGATTTGATGTAGATTTTTCTTCTGTTCACTCACTTTGTATTTTGTTAATTGATAAATATAATAAACTATATTAACATGTCTATGTTTGAAAGCATTCTTACTTTACAGCATCTTTTCACACCTGCCTAAAACTTTTGCACAGTACAATATATATATATATATATATATATATATATATATATATATATATATATATATATATATATATATATATATATATATATATATATTCAGGAAAGCAACAAGGCTTTGCGTAATCCATCTCCATCAAGCTGCAGGTTTCTAATTACTGCATATTGCCTCTGTAATTATCCTCCATGTTTTTGCTTTGGCATCAGAGCGATTTCAGTGCTGATGCTGGATGAATGACTCGCCTGATTGTGCTATTCATGCAGTTCTTTTAAAAGCACTTCACTCTTAAGTAGGGTAGCTTCATGTTTCCTCTAAAAGAAAATGAGTTTACACCCCAACATCCCCTCTGCTGAGGTCACATCTGATACACCGATACAGTGTATTTTTACAAAAATGAAATGAGAATGATGAAGAATTATGTTCGGTATGCTTTTTTTGTCATTTTAGTCACCTTTTTTAAACTAGAATCACTCAGGAATGACACTCACGCAGCCTGGTGAATGACACGGGATTTCTCCAGCAGGTATTCGGAGATCTGCGCTCCCACCACCGTTCCTCCACATGTGAACTTCATCTCCAGATATTTCCCAAAGCGGCTGGAGTTGTCGTTGATGGCCGTGCAGGCGTTTCCGAACGCTTCTACAAGGTTGTTCACGAGCAGGATCTTCTCTTGTAGAGTCCGGTTGTTTGCCTGTAAAAAAACAAACAAAATAAAACACTGCCTATAACGTATATATGAATTTTGGTAACACCTACACAGTATATTAGGCCTTTATATCTCATTCATAAACATTGTGTTAATGTTTTATAAAACAGAAATGTGTTATTAAAAATGGACAAACAAAATAAAAGTAAAAACTTTGATGAGACCTTGCCAAGGACGGTGAGCTGCTGGACCAGGAGGTGAGCGCTTTCTGTCTTCCCCGCACCACTTTCTCCACTGATCACAATACACTGCACATGAGGAGGAAGACGAGCCATCAGTGCTAATCCACACCACTAACATTAAAGGGGCACTCCAATGGGTTTTAACCTAATCAGAAAAACTGTTTACTCCAAACTTTATTATAATGACAGTCTAAGGGCAGCTGCTGAATTCTGTTCATAAGCATTTAATAAGCACATACAGTACTTCTGAGAAACTACAGAATTGTATTAATTCTTTTGTTGCAAGTATTCATAAAAAGCACAAAATCTGACCTTTTAGATATGGGACTATTTTTTTCCCCTTATAGACATATGACTACCTTTTGTCCTTCTAGATGTCGGACTACTTTTTTGTCTTTTTAGACGTGGAACTATTTTTCCCCCTTTTAGATGTAGGACTATTTTTTTTGTCCTTTTAGACATGGAACTATTTTTTCCCCTTTTAGATGTGTAACTATTTTTTTCCCCCTTTTAGACATGGGAATATTTTTGTCCTTTTAGATGTGGGACTATTTTCTTGTTCTTTTTAGACACAGGACTACTTTTTTCCTTTTAGACGTGGCACAAAAAGTAAAATAAAAATAAATAGATGTGTTTCCCTTTTAGATGTGGGATTATTTTTTGTGTTTTAGATGTGGACTATTTTTTGTCCTATTAGACGTGAAACTTTTTTCACGCCTTTTTGATGCGGGACTACTTTTTTGTCCTTTCAGACGTGGGATAATTTTTTGTCCTTTTAGACATGGGGCTATTTTTTTTTCCCTTATAGATGTGGGACTATTTTTTGTCCATTTAGACATGGGACCTTTTTCACCCCTTTTTGATGTGGGACTACTTTTTTGTCCTTTTAGATGTGGGACTATTTTTTTTTTCTTTTAGAGATAAGACTACTATCTTGTTCTTTTTAGACATGGGACTACTTTTTGTCCTTTTAGATGTGGGACTACTTTTTGTCCTTTTAGATGTGGGACTACTTTTTGTCCTTTTAGATGTGGGACTATTTTTTGTCCTTTTAGATGTGGGACTATTTTTTTTTTCTTTTAGAGATGAGACTATTTTCTTGTTCTTTTTAGACATGGGACTACTTTTTGTCCTTTTAGATGTGGGACTACTTTTTGTCCTTTTAGATGTGGGACTACTTTTTGTCCTTTTAGATGTGGGACTATTTTTTGTCCTTTTTGATGTGGGACTACTTTTTGTCCTTTTAGATGTGGGACTATTTTTTGTCCTTTTAGATGTGGGACTACTTTTTGTCCTTTTAGACGTGGGACTATTTTTTGTCCTTTTAGATGTGGGACTACTTTTTGTCCTTTTAGATGTGGGACTATTTTTTTTTTCTTTTAGAAATGAGACTATTTTCTTGTTCTTTTTAGACATGGGACTACTTTTTGTCCTTTTAGATGTGGGACTATTTTTTGTCCTTTTAGATGTAGGACTATTTTTACAGAGGGAAGAATTTGTGCTTGAGGTTTGGTGTGGGGGATACCACAAAACCTTGTAGGTGTAAACTACTAAACTACTTTTTTTCTACACATGGCACTAATCTTATACACGGTATGGGAATCGGGTTGACACCAGCAAATAAATGGTGGATCGTACTGTATATCAAAGAAACCATATCAGATCCTGTAACAAATAACAAAATATTGGAACTGGAGTTGGAAAAGAAATGTATTTTTGGAAATGTTTACTTATAAAGAGACTTGACTGTTTTTACTTTAGTTAGGATTGATTTTATTATATTTATACTTAATTATATTTGTTATATTTACAATGAAAGTGATTTTGTATGAACGTGTTTAACTGTAAACTGCTTCAGTTAAAAAAATATTGTAAAGCTTAGCAGTTGAAAGTAAACAGTATGGGATGGGTATGAGTATCGGCTGATGCTCGAGGTTTCTGAATCAGTAATATAAAAGAAAAGCGATATCGTACCAGCTCTACTTTTTACTGTATTGCTCTAGTTTTCAAAAATGTAATAAAACTCAATAAGCATATAATAAACAGCTTAATAAACAGCTTTAATAAGACTTTTTCTCAGGTCCGTCTCATTTAACTATCTTTATAGTTAGAGTTTAACGGTTATATTATTACATTTGTGTTCTACAGTCACATATTTTAATTCTTTATCGATGAAATTCGACACTTGCCCTTAGATATTCATTATAAATGAATTTGTAGTAAAGAATTTGTTTGATACAGATCAAAATCCTTTACCATGGAAAATCACTCACTCCTGTATGATCTCATGCTAACAAGTGCCATGCTGCTAGCTTCCACTCACAAGCCTTCGTGCAACTGTGGTATTGTTTTTAGTCACGTTTTATCACTTTAAAGTTGCTTTAAATCACCTGATCAGTGTTGTAGGACACCATGGACTGGTAGGCGATGTCGGCAACGGCGAATATGTGAGGAGGATTTACCGTGCGCTTGGCCCCGATGTACATCTTTGAGTGCTGAGAGAGAAAAGTATGGGAAAGAATAATAATAATAATAATAATAATAATAATAATAATAATAATAATAATAATAATAATAAAAGACAACACAAACATGGCATGTGAATGTAAATGATTAAATTAATATTAAAATATTAAACTTCATTTGCAGGAAGGAAATATTATGTTATGTTATCTATAATAAAATATAGAGGAGGTCTAGTCTATAGTTCGTAACACACACACACACACACACACACACACACACACACACACACACACACACACACACCTCGGGAGTGTACAGATCGATCTTGTGGAAGGGGTTGATGGCGATAAGGATGTCTCCCACATACGTGTAGATCTGCTCATTACTATAGCGCTTCTGCAGATGCTCTGTCACGGTGTTCTTATGAGGAGACAAACACATGTTACACACACACACACACACACACACACACACACACACACACACACACACACACACACACACACACAGTGCATGATGTGATCTTTCACACTGACTGCACTAGACGTGTAATCCTCACTTTCTGTTTATCATGTAGCACACAGGGTGTTTACTGAGAATGCTTCATTAACCTCATTTATAACAACAGTCCATATATACAGTATCTACTGCTGTGTGTGTGTGTGTGTGTGTGTGTGTGTGTGAGAGAGAGAGAGAGAGAGAGAGAGAGAGAGAGAGAGAGAGAGAGAGAGAGAGAGAGAGAGATGTAGGAAACAGGATATCAACTAACATTTTGCTTCATTCAAAGTGATCTAAACACCATCTCTGTCAAATACAGAAAAGTCAATAAGTAATAACAAATGAAAGAAACAAGCAAACATAACTAAAAACAAACCAACAATCATCTAAATTAATTAATAAATAGATACTGTACATAAACTCTTTTAAAGTTCATTTTATTTAGTTTTATGTTGCAAATAGATTTAGCAATATCTAATATCTAATAAATTAATATTAGATATCTAATATCTAATAAAAAAAAGAATGTAATAAAAAACACGATTATATGAAATAAAACAAACATACAGACAAGCGAGCAAACAAAAAACAAACAAACAAACAAACAAATCTAAAAGGAATAAATAAATAAATAAATACGTAATAGTTGTAATAGTATTTAAGTAACATTTATGTTAATAGTTTAAGGTTGTGCTGTGTTATTTATTCTTTGTTTGTTTATAGTTATATAAACTATATACTGTAAAAAATAAATCAATTTCTAATAACAGTACTGCAGGTTTTACGGTTCAGGTTGTTGGAAGAAAATCAACACTGATACTTTGTTTAATATTGAATAATTTATCACTTATAATTTATTTGCTAAAATACATTTTTGTTCATTAAGTGGATCTCTGTAATCGGCACATGGTTTTAAAGAATGAAAAAAGCGCAGTCCCATATCGCTAAATGTAATTTCAAAAACAAAAACAACAACAAGAAAACCCTTGTATTATGTTAAGATGTTTTTTGTTGTTGTCGTCGTGTGTATGAGTTGAAACAGCCGTGTCAAAGCAGAAATAAATTGTTGGCCACTTCCCACCATGCTTTAAGCCAAACAGGACTAAACTTTCTACATTTAATTTCAATTTTCATTTTATTTACGTTAACCCCAGTCCTGATTTGTTTAATATCGGTGTATCAGAGCAGGAAGAAAGCAGCAGTAATGAATTTTTTCCCCCCATGTCCTGTGTTTGGGCCAAAAAAGACTGATTCCCTGTGTCTCTGTCTATCGTCTGCCTCCATCGCTGTGGGGACGTGAGAAATAAAGTGAGCATCAGATTCCTGGCAGCAAAACTCTGTGCTGTAATGGATGTGGGAAATCCATCTGCTGCTGCGTGTGCGATTTGTATCTTTCAGCACGCCGATGGGAGCCTGTGCGATCATAAATCACTGCGAATGCAGTTTAACGAAAAGCAGAAACTGTTATTGTTCTCTAAACTGTTTGTTTTGTTCATTCAGTCATCTGACGGTTAAAAATGGGGCTCCTGGGGGAAGCCATCACTGTGAGGTTTAACAAACACAGGAAATAGGCAGGGTTGTTAAGCATGGCCGCACTCGTTTTATCGTTTTCCCATTTTCTTGTGCTGTATAGCTGATTTAAAGTGCGTCAGATGGTGTGTTAGAACGGTTGTGTATGATTTGTTAAACATCTTACTTCATCGAGCGCTTCCAGGGTTGCCAGATCCTCCATGTCATCAGGTTCGTCGCTCTGAGACTTCATGTTGTCGCCTTTTTTAGTGTGAATTCTTTCGTGTCTGCAATACACAAGAACCAAACGGTAGCATACTGTACGTGTGACTTAAAGAAATGCGACTGATTCAAAATGTTAAATATTCAATAAGTTTCGGGGGAAGAAAAAAAAAACTTTACTGAATCACTTATTGGTCTCTGTAATTTTAAGATACTGAAGTCTGGGATCTATCTCACAGCGCCGTTGAATTCTGGGTTGTGATTGGTCAGAAGGTGTTGATTAATTTTCTAGAACAGCAGCTCTGACAATAGTGCGGCTGCAAATCACAGGTTTATATTAACATGCTTATTATAACACCTTATCGTTTCTATAGTAACAGGGACTCATACGGTGGACGCTTCTTATTTACAGATTTAAAAACAAAAACGTGTGCGGTTGTTGATGTGGTGAGCTTTTCTGTGAGGAGGCGTTATGTAAGGAGTCTCCAGTGTCAGAGCTTGGAAACATTCAGAGGGAAAGCTGTAAACAGGTAAACAGTTCGCATTTCTCTTATTAACTGTAAGAGAGAGAAAAAAGAGAGGCTGGTGAGGGAGCGACTTGTTTTGCAACATTAAATGTAGCTAGAAATGGATAAAAAGATGTTCGTTAATAAACTGTAACTGCAAATTGCTGTGGTATAAGAGGACATGTTATCATTAGAAAATAGCTGTTGATTATTTTCTTATAACAGCACACCCTGTCATGTTTTATTCCTTACAGTATGTATATTGTACATAACTTTATAAAATGCCTTGATGAACATATGACAGGCCACTGCTTAAAATTTGAATTTGTGGGAGTGTCAATCAACAATCATCATAAAGGCTGTATTACGTAAGTCCCGCCCTTCCAGTAAAAAAAAGATCTCATTGGCTTGTTGGTTAAGATTTAAGCAGAAAGGACCTGCTGATATAGTGCGCCTTGCTCTTCTATGTAATTATATAGAAATGTGCACTGTAGTAATTAAAGCAACCCGAAAATATGTTTTGTTTTTCTGTTTCTTGTTTTAATGGTCTCTCCTCATTCAAGTAGAAAGAATTCAGTCATAGTATCATGACTGAAAAGAACCCCCTGTGGGCGTTTCCAAGATGGCCGCCGAGTGCACGAACTTAACTATAAGGACTACGTCTTAGTGGTGGTTTGGTACAAAATTTGCACTTAAGCAAATCAGTTCATTTGAATGTATATATGCCTGGAAAAACCAGTCACGTGGTCGACGGTTAAACATTTTTCTCCTTTTGTTCTGAGAACTATAAGTTTTCCAGGGCTGAAATGAATTTCTGTGGCTTTGTACAGTCGTCTATCTGCACAGAGTGTATACGCGCTCTTCTGTGTTTTGATGACTACATGATTAAGCAGGAACATCCTGGACATTTTGACAGCTGCTATCTGGTCACAAATTGAATTAACTCAGTTTCACTATGGCGTGTGTCTCATGAAATCATGAGGAAATCACACTGAGCTAGCGAGGTTTTAAATATCTTTCGGCAACCTGAATGTTTTTACCGCTGTGTTTGTTAAATTGGCTCCTTAACCACTGTGATCTCTGCAGGTAGACGTCAATCCGAGGTTAGAATAAATACATAACCGGAATAAAAACATTTCCACATCATTTTGCCAAAATATAGTTCCTTAAAGTAAAGATTTCAAAGTATGCTATTAGTAAGAAATTCCCCTTTTAGCGAAAACCTGATTTGTCGCCTGTTTTTTTGGTTGTTTTCCAGAATTTAGTGACTTCCGACAGGTTTGTACAGGTTTGTACCGACCATCAGACATATTTCAATGTCAAATTTATTAACTTAATGTATGCAAAATGTCCAGTCCTTGGCTTAACACTGGGGTGAACCCTTGGGATTTTGTGATGACATTGGAGTGAACTTAGACACTGGAGTCAGACTGTGATAGAAATGTCAATGTCACATTAAGTATTTGTTTTCAATCAAAAGGCATTTCAGCACAGTTTCAGCATTTCAATTCCATTTTCAATCAAACAGCCATGTAGTACTTATTTATGCAGGTCAACGTAAGACAGTGATGAATAGAAATGTGTGTACAGTAGTTAATCAGTAATCAGTAAAATAGAAAATTGTTATACACGTGTGGCATTACTGGACATTTATATAGAAAATGAATGGCCTAGTATTATACCAGAAACACAAAACATATTTTAGAAGAGAAATGCCATTGGTTATTATTTCTTTTTTCCCAATTATAATGGTTAACCTGTTACAAGAGACACCCAAACTAAGTAATACTAACAGATTTTAATAAGTTATCTACTAAAACGATGAGTCTGTAAGTTACAAACTGACTGTGACAAAGTTGAAATAATTTTTGTTTTGTTTTTTCAATCTATTACGAGAAATATCTATTAATACTTCGGGCCTGAGGTGGGAAAACATGATTTCCTGAAATTTCAGCAATAGCCTTTTCAAATGAGATGATATGAAATTAAAACTAATATTTTTTTCTTAAATTGGTCAGGCACAAAGTGCACCCATTCCTGAGAATGGCCCATTACAGTTCAATATTACAAAACGAGTATTTACAGAGTTCATACTGTTTATTACTGTTGCTTGATTTTCTGTTAAACACACTTTCCCATCATCATTGTTCATTACTGTTATTGTTCATAAATCACACAAAGGTCTTGCCACCAGATAATTAACAATAAGTACTGAATGGGCCATTGACTGAACTCAAAATGGTGGTCTCTGACTTACAGTATTTGTATTAGTTAAGTTAATATTATAGTAGTAAATAGTAAAGATGTTGATATTATTGGACAGTAACGGGCTTTAAGATTTTTAAGGCAAATCATTTTTGTTGACGGGGTTCAAAAGACAAAAAAAAAAGTGTGGAAACCTCTGTCTTAACCCAAACTAATCCCCACATGCAGTACAAATACAGCACGTTACACCCTACTGTCTAAACACACTTCTGTGTTGAAGTGTATTCAGATTCTAAAATGCTAAAACATGCTCATGTTTAATGAATAAACAAGGCTAGTAAAGATGAGTTAGCTTCACTGCATCCATGCTACCGATCTCCTCCATCCTATTTTGAGTGTTGGCTCCATTTGATCTTTTTTAAGCTTCTCCTTTACCAACAAGAACCAACAGAACCCAGATTAGCTTCCTGGGTGTGCTGTTAACAGGTCAGGTAAACAATTACACATGTTTAAAATTTAAAGGTCACTCTGGCTCTATCAGATCGTTAGCGTTTCCAGGCCATTTCAGACTCACCAGCTGAATTGAACAGATTAAGTGATTGCAAATAAATAATAGAGTGTCTCAAAAAAAAAAAAAAAGCAAGTAGATTCTACAAGCTAGATAAAAAGCATTAGCAAACTACAAGCTTCACAAAAGCACAAACTGCACTGCATATTACTACAAGACATTGATGAGTTTTAGTCACTAGCCTACCGTTATGAGGGTTAGCTCAGGAAAAAGCAGATATTTTGTAGCCCAGAGTGGCATGAGGCAGCCGATATCCCCTACCTGGCATCACCGACTCTCCTCTCAGTCTTTCCTTGAGGGCTTAAAGAATGAAAAATGATGCAAAGGTTTTAGATGCAGAACTTTGGAGTAGTGAGAACTGGCCAGACTGGTGTAAGACAACAAAGGTGTAGTTGAATAGGAATCAGATACGCTTAGCATAAAGACTGTATGGATCACTGTACAAAGATTAACACTCTCAAGTTTCACTGGTATTTTTTATTTATTTATTTATTTTTAAATTTGAGACAATTGGTGGGGTTATAGGTCTCAATTCGCTAAAAACAAACAAACAAACAAAAAACCTCTAGATACCTTTAGGTTGGATTAATGGCAGAGATGTAAGTGGCTAACCAAGACAAAGCTGTCCTCCAGACAGAAATACGAAACTAAAGAAGGTTTGGTATGGGTATGAGGGATCCAGAATTCCAAGCTACTTTCATGAATGGTGTAATATCACTTAAGTTGTGCTGTTATAGAAAAATAATCAATGATGACATGGTGTGATTAACCAGAGTTGCCGTTAAGTTGTGTATTTCTCACTAACCGCACATCCTGAGGTGTGTTATTCCTCTTATACCACAGCAATCTGCCAAAAATTACAAGTTTTTATTTATGAAAGAACGACAAATCATACTTTTTTATCAGTCTATAGTTATGTTATAGTAGCTATAAACACTCTTTCCCTCACCAGCCTCTCTTTTTTTCTCTAATAATAAGAAAAATTGGAGCATGTTACTAAGGAAAAGATAACATATTAGAACGAGTGCATTAATATAAACCTGTGATTTGCAGCAGCACTACTGTCAGAGCTGCTGTTACATATAGGAAATTAATCAACACCTTCTGACCGATCAGATTCAAGAATCCAACAGTGCTGTGGTATAATGATATTTTAATTCCATTCATGAGATTTACACACCAAGTCATTTTAGATGTCTGAGAGGTTCTTCAGTTCCAAATGAACAATACAGGTATGTTTTTTATTTAATCCTGTTTTCATATTCGTGTTTTCAGAACAGGATATAGCTACAACAAGATCTGTAGGTTCTCACTGGGAGATTTTATGTAGTTCTTAAAAACAGTTACCTGGTTTTCTCGATAACTCCAATCTGGTGGTTGAGTTCGATGAGCTCCGTCAGCTGTTTCTGGAGAGTCTCTTCTTGGCCTGTGACCTGTTTGATGAAGGCATGCTGGAGGAGATCCTGAACATTCAGCCGGAGCTCAAAGTCCTTAATCAGACACCTGAATAAAGCACACACACACACACACACACACACACACACACACACACACACACACACACACACAAAGTAGGTGAACTCTCAGATCATGTCTGTCTATAGCAATGGTTACCAACCCTGTTCCTAGAGATCTACCTTTCTGAAGACTTTAGCTCCAACCATAACTGTGAACATCTGACCATCTAATCATTAGAAGCTTTAAGAAGTTCTTGATCAACTAAAACAGGTGTGTTAGAATTTGGTTGGAGATGAAACCTGCAGGATATCAAAGAGGTTTGGTGACCACTGGTCTATAGACATGTGCAAACAAAAACATTACAACAAATTCACATGGTCTATGACTGATGAAGTTGGCTCCATTATGGTAAGGCAAAACCATGACTTCTATTGTGGCGACAATATTTTGGATAAAACTGAAAACAAGACACAACACAAGAAGTTGGTGTTTGAATGTAAAGAACTCATTTGTTTCTAAAAACATGACTGAATTTCTGGCTTCGCTGCATGACCTGAACATAACTAGAGGTGATAGATGGCACACAACAGTACAGAAAAAGATACTTAGAGAAATCCAATAAAATAGACTGTGATCCTTGTGCACTTCCCCTGATTCCGCTTAAAATGGGAGAAATTTAGGATTTAGGAGCGTAGAAGCCGAGCGGCTCTTCACATCCGAGTGTGTAAAGCATCCCAAAGAGGTTCAACACGAGGAGAAAAATCTCTTTGTTGTTATAGAGAAGTCAATATCTGCTAAATAACTAACAAACTTTGCTAATGATAGCAATTCTGCTGCCTAGATAAGTATCCCATAATGTTGCTAATAACATAGCTATGAGGGATGTAGCTAGCCAGCTAACACAGCTATGATAAAAATGTAAGCAGGATACAATCCAGATATGAGACATTTAAACTATATGGCATTTGTAGCAAATGATTCCATTAAGGTGCCACAAATTGGACCACTTTACAAACTCTAGCACACCAACGGACTGCTAATTCCACAATTTCACTTACTTGCTTATGAAATCGTTAAATTGATCGGACCAGATCTCTGGTTGTTGCAGACTCGGTGGAGGATTTCTGTTTGAGAAGGAAAGGACAGAAAATGAGAGGTAAGAGATCATTTCTGAAATTTCTCACATGAGATCAGAGAAAGCAGAGAAAGCTTTTCAGAGACAAAACTGATTATTTTCTGATTGGTAAGCTGATTTTAACGTCATGGTATATAAAATAGTATATTTATGACGGGGAGGAGGTTGGAGAGGACAAGAAATACAAACATTTCCCAATGGGCTGAATTCATAAATGGGATAAAAAAAATAAGGTATAGAAGTCAACTTAAGAGAACCCGACGTTCTTTAAATACATATAGAAATATCCTATGGGATTCCTATTCTTCCCAAATGTTAACGTTATTCCATTGGAATCTCATGGTAGCCACTGAATGTGGGATTTTAATTAGTTAATCTTATGCAGAGTGGCACAGTGGCCATGGCGACGGATTGGCTGTACTGCATTGGCTCTAGGTGTGAATGAGTGTGTGTATGATGCTCTGTGATTCAGGACGTATTCCCGCCTTTTCCGACCAGTGTTCCCGGGATTGACTCCAGATCCACTACAGGACCAGGATAAAGTACTTACTGTAGATAAATTAATGAATAAATCATTTTATGCAGAGCATGAAGTGTGAGTCTCACATGGACTTATGATGGAATTCCAGGTTTTACATGGTGTTTATGGATGCCCTATGGCTTTCTGTGGGGTTTACAGGAATGTTAAGGGTGTTCCGTGTGAATCCTACCGACAATCTGGGATTTAATCTGGGATTTCCATGACAGGGTAAGCGAGAGTACCATGATGTTTTTTTTTTTTTTTTTTTGACACCACAGCATCCATGAAGCCATTAACTCCAATTGAACACCCATGAATTCCATTGGAAATCCAATGGGATCTTTCCATAAAGGAAAATGAGTATGGAAAATTTCTACTTTGCTCCAAAAATCTGGAATATTACCATAAAAAAATACATCAGGCTCTATATATCACTGATATAAACAAACAAACAAACAAACAAATAAATAAATGTATTTTTTCCTTTAGCATTTAACTAGCTGTTATTCTTTGCTCTACTTTTTAAAATGTCACCTTACATTACTTTTATATTATTTAAATTATTCTACCTTTACTCTATTTTCACACACATTTTTATTTATTTATTCATTTTCTATTTGATATAGTTGTATTTCTGTCACTGCTATTTTTTTTCTCCAATATTTATTTTATATTGGCCTGCTTTACCAATTTATTTCCTTTCACACTATAACCTCCTGTATTTTAAATGTATGAAGGGTGCTATCTAAATAAAAGTTCTTATTCTTATTCTTATGGGTGCAAACTATCCTCTAATATAAGCTCTGTTAGTCTGGATGATGTTTGAAGGTGAGTTGGGCTTTGTGCATGGTGAACAGTAATATACATTCACATCTCTGTTGCTGTACATATGGCGAAAACCAAGCAAACACTTACGACCAAACACTTACGATATCAGGAGCTCCCATAAACCCTTGTCCCTCCCATTGAGATAAGCACACACTTAACAGCGTCCCAAAGGACCCGACACCACCGCGGAACAATGCAGCTAATTAGACATCATTTACAGTCCTGTGTAAAGAGCCTTTTAGCGGTGGCATCCCAAACCCCTCTAGGCGAGCGGCTATGGCATCAGCACCCTGTTGTACGTCCCGAGACGGCAATTCATTTCACTAATGGTGTGTGCGTGGTAGGGGGGAGGGCAAACATCTCGGCTTATCACACAATGCAGCCTACAAAAACAGAGACCTAGCAGACGCTTTTAAAATGAGTTCTGTCCCACAAATACTCAGACTATTAAACTGCTTTCTTATCAGCTGGAAAAATACTGCACGGAGGGAAAAAAAACCAGGATATCTGCATTTCAAACCCGAATTCTTTTTATCGTTTTGCTCAATGACAAAAAGGAGACTTTGTGTGCGTTCTTAGTGCTTTGTTTTGACATTGTACTTTTTCCTTTTTCAGTCACGACAATGACTATGTTTACATGCACATCAATATTCCAATATTAATGGGAATTTGGCAATATTCTAATTAGTACTGAGTCATGTGAACGCCGCAACCTGATTGCCAGATTCAGATTAAGACAATATTCTGATTCCCCAAATTCCGATTCCCACCCCTGGAATATGCCTGTTTTAATTGGAAATTTGTTACACCTTATTCAGAAAATCCACTGAAAGGAGATATACTGTATGTGCATGCTCAGTCCGCAAACGGATGCTTAGCTGTAGGCTAGGTATTTAGGAATGGCCACTTACAACAACCATGTATACAGGAATATTCCATCGTCTGTACACATATAAACATCACATCCGGAATATGGCTGCAACTCGGATATAGACCTTAAACAGAGTTTGATGTGCATGTAGACATAGTCACTGACACTGAGGAAAAGCGACAATGAACGTTTAATGACGAGTCATGGCCTGAATAGCAATAACGTTCAACAACAACAAACAGAATATAAAGGCTTCACCTGACCTAAAATACAAAGTTAAGAACCCTTAACTAAGTAAAGAACCTGTGTGAGAAAGGAAGAGTGTGGAGTAACTCCCTGAAAGCTCTATCTAGTATATGAAATTTGTTTTCCAAACAAATTTTCATGAACAACGAAAAAAAAAAATTCTTGTGTAAAAGCTCATATGAGCAATTTACGAATAAATTTGTTCATATCCAGTTTGATAAATGAGGCCCGATATCTTCAGATCTTTCAGTAAAAAGTGTTTACATTCTTTTTTTGTATATTTTTGTCAATTTCTAGATTTTGTGTACAGTTTGTGTACAAATTTCCAGTGCGTGATAAAGAGCAGAATGAGAAAAAACAACAACAAAAGGTATGGTGTGAAGTAAGCTTTGTAAGCACCACAGTGTTGTCAGATTAAACAGTGAGTATGAAGACGATCAGTTCTCACCCTTTCACAAAAACCTTTCCCTTTGTAACATGAACTAATCCTATTCCCCATGAGGAAACAAAAAAAACCCAAAACACCCTCCCTCAACCGTTCGCATCTACTGACGCAAACCTCCGACAGCTTTACACATGTTCTTAAGGGCTCTTTGTACAGATTTTTTCAAGAACAAAGAATATATCATGAAAAAATCACTTTAGGAAGCTAAGATCCCCAAATTACCCAAGAAACCATTAAGGAAACTTTTTTATTTTTATTTTTTTAGAGTATATAGTAAATGCTAAAGGTACCAAGGAACCCCAGAGGAACCATTTTCTTCTTAAAGTATTTAGTAACCTCTGAACACTCTAGAGACAGTTTTAAGTAGAACCCCTTTAGCTACTCCTTTAGGAATCTAAGAACGTTTATTGGAGTATTTAGTAACCACTGACGGTTCTAGGGATAGTTTCAAGTTGAAAAAAATTCAGAACCCCGTTTGCTGCTCCTTCGGGAAGCTAAGAACCCCTTTAAAAACTTTGTGAGCTACCCCTTTAAGAACTTTAAGTGCTCTTCTTAGAATATACAGTAGCTGTTAAAGTAGAACTCCTTTAGGAAGGTAAGAAGCCAAAATTACCTAGGGAACCATTGAGGAAACATTTTTTCCTAGTGAATATAATAACAGTGATGTTTCTAGGATTTGAAGTAGAACTTCACCCTTTGAGAAGCTAAGAACCATTCTTGGAGTATATAGTAACCACTGAACACTCTAGAGAGAGTTTTAAGTAGAACGCCTTTAGCTATCCCTTTACGAAGCTAAGAACTCTAAATAATAAAGAGTATTTAGTAACCATGGAAGGTTCTAAAGATAGTTTCAAGTAGAACCAATTTAGGAAGCTAAGAACCCCTTTAGGAACCCCTATAGCTGCTCCTTTAGGAAGCTTAGAACCCTTTAAGAAGCTAAGAACCCTTTGAGAAACTCTGTGAGCTACCCATTTAAGAAGTTTAAGAACTCTTCATAGAGTATATAGTAGCTGTTGAAGGTAATAGAAAGAGTTTAAAGTAGAACCCCTTTAAGAAGCTAAGAACCCAAAATTACCTAAGGAAGAACCATTCTTGGAGTGTACAGTAACCGCTGAAGCCTATAGAGTTTCATGTAGAACTCATTTAGGAAGCTAAGAACTCTAAAATACCCACAGAACCACTGGGAAAACTTTATCTGATTTGAGTATATAGTAATGATTTGACATCATATTTATTTTAATTTAAAAAACAAAAATTGCTTCTTGGTTTTATGTTACATCATATTACATTTGACAGCTAAGAAAAAAAAAAAACACTATTGCCTTCTTCAGTCTGAATTTTCTATAACTGGTTTTTCTGGTCTTACAGGCAAGATCTTGTTTTTAAATCTGGTGGTCTAGAAGCTTTTAAACCCCATATAAATGCCCTGTCTCGTACACTTCTACTCAAGAAAAAACTGACAACCGTTGAGGTGTGAACAACATGCAGGTGGATCGATTTAAGCAGCTGTGTAACCCGACACTGAACATGAGTAATTTTCTCCTGTATAAATATTAGTGTAACTTTTCGACTCAAGCCACTGACTCTGAATACAGCACTTAGTAAATAAGCGTCCTGAGTAAATAAGAGAACAGCGTTTATGATTACAGCAGCAGTTCCATTGATAAGACAGGTATAACATTACTAATGCGAATAGATATATAGAAGACTGATGAACTGAAGTCCTGGGAATCCTGGTTTTGGTATTGAATTTTTAGACATACATAAACACCCATAGTTGTGAGATTTGACCTAGTAACAACTCTCTTTTAGGGCTGTTTATTTGTGCCTTTGCCTCAGGCTCGTTCATCTCCTCCTGCCTGCCTGAATCAGTTTTTGCTCTGGCTGTGTCTCATTCCCATCGAGTGCCAGAAGGCAGAGTGCAGGCATCTCCTGCCTAAATCAAACAGCTTAATCTGGGCTAGTCCACAGGGCTGGACCTCTTTTCTGCTCTCTCTTTGTATTGGATGATAACTCTCTCTAACAGTGAGAGAGAGAGAGAGAGAGAGAGAGAGAGAGAGAGAGAGAGAGAGAGAGAGAGAGAGAGAGAGAGAGAGAGAGAGAGAGATTTCAGCACCAAAGAAAGCCCTGTTACACTGCTGATGATGTTTTACTCCCACTTTACATTACAGCCCTATTCAGATTGGATTAGTGGAGGTGGGTAATGTAATAATTCACGGACTCCTGTCCAAATCCGTCATTTCAGTAATTTATTACAGACCAGTAGAAATAACCAGTATATAATACAGTATGTATCCTATCTGAACTGACATCCTGTAAAAAAAAAAAAAAAAAAGAAGCTTCAAGAGGAAGTAATCACTCTTTTCTCTAGTTTAAAACACAGAAAAATAAAATATAGACCATGTTTTAACTAAGGATGTGTCAGAGTATCCAGAGGCTTTACATACAGTACATATTATGATCATGTGACCAACTAAAGATCAAGCACAACCTATGCGGCGACGCCCCCTACAACATTAAAATGCAAGCATTAAAATGAAATGTGTATAGGATGCATGGAATTTTTGGTGTGACCATCATGAAGACACGCCCATCTCTGTGATTTATACAGAGACAAGTATGAAACAATTATAATTACTACAGACGTCCACCGATAACTTTGCATAGCAGACATAAGTCTGAAAATCTGTACCTGTATCTGTATCGTGGTCTATATCAGTGTCTGTATTCAGAATTAAACACGAAATGGGTGTGGCCTAAACCGGAAAGGAAAGGAATCATTTATAATTTAATTTATTATATGAAATAATAAAATAAGACGTATTCTTCTTCCTCTTATTATTATTATTATTATTATTATTATTATTATTATTATTATTATTATTATTATTGTTATTATTACTTATAACTTATACTTATAACTTTTTAAAAATTAAATATGAATCCTACCACAATGCTCCTGTAAACACTGAGAAAAAATGAAAAACCCCTGTGAATTCTGACAGTTCCTCAACCTCAGCTACATCACTCGAGTTCATCTGTCTCAACTATGTGTTCAGGACTGTATATTTAATCTGCAGTTATTATTTTTGTTTGTACCTCCCTGTGATATTTTCTAAAGAGTTTAGCTACTAATATTTCCCAAAATACAAAAAACAAGTACCTTCATTTTCATTTTAATAAACATGGTCTTTGTTTGTCCTGTGAGCTTCATATCTGACCGCTCGCTCTCGCCCGCGTTGTTTCAAGGATTCGCAGTCTTGATGTTGCTAGGATTTTTTTTTTTGAATAAAAAAAAAAAAATAGTGCACCTCCTATTTGTATCTGTACTTGTACTTGTTTAGAACACATTATCTGTTTATTCGATATAATGCATTTGCATTCCGTTATACCTTTAGTATCGACGTATGATATATTTCTGTAATCCAACTGTAACAGTGCACCATCGTCAGTAGTTATGTTATAGTTAAGTGGATATAAAAAGTCTACACACCTCTGTTAAAAAGTTTTTGTGATGTAAAGCCATCTTGACTTATCAATACTTTCCCACTCTTTCTTGCAAAAGCATTCTAGATCAGATTGTGAGGGCATCTCCTGTGCACAGCCCGCTTCAGGTCACCCCCTAGATTTTTAGTTGTATTCAGGTCTGGGCTCATTCACAAACATTGCTCTCTTTTTTGGTTAAGCCATTCCTTTGTTGATTTGGATGTAAGCTTTGGGTCATTGTCGTACTGAAAGGTGAAATTCCTTTTCATCTTCAGCTTACTAGCAGACACATGAAGGTTTTGCACTAAAATCGACTGGTATTTTTAGCAATTCATGATTCCTTCCACCTTGATAAATGTCCCAATTCTGCCTGTAGAAAAGCAGCCCTAAAGCATAGTACTGCCACCACCGTGCTTCACCGTGGGCCAGCAGTCACATGAAACCAAGAAGATGTGAAGAAAATCCTACAGAATCAGCTTCTTTATTTGGGGTTAATCACAATAATTTCATTGATGACAGCTGTATGATAATTACTTTTGAACATGAGATTGAATGCGATTGGTTCATTTGGAACACAGCCACATCCCCAATTATAAAAGGGTGGGCACACTTATGCAACCAGGTTATTGTAACTTTTTTACTTTTCCTATTTTTTGTAATTTCACATTGAGGGTGGCAAAAGTTCCGACATGATTTATCTTGGTTTCTTTACATCACAAAAACCTACCATTATAACAGAGGTGTGTAGACTTTTTATATCCACTGTACATGTATAGTGCATGCCTAAATACACAAGTATTAGAGACATCTAATATAAAGTGGGGCAGATTTATTTAGCACCATAATGATGTCACCATGTTCTTCATTACAGGAACATCTCTGAAGTTACAGTAGGCATTGAGACCCTGTCTTTTTTTTCCAGACACATCAATTCTGCTTTACAGTGATGCGCACACATTCAGCCATGAATGAGGGCCTATAGTAAAGTCAAAGCTCTGTTTCATTATTGACTCCTAAACAGTCACAACAGAAAAGTGTATGTGTGTGATCCAGCGAAGAGAACTAATAATGTATACAGCAGCAGTCAGAAAGATTTCTGCACTGCACTGTGATGACCACCCCCTATGTGCCTTCAGGCAAAATACGACAGAAATGGTTATATGTGGCTGTGCAGCAATTCTTTGTGTGAGCGTGACTGACTGTGTGTGTTTGTCAGGGCAGGTCAGGGAACGCAATCAAGATGACACAAGATGATAACAGGGTTGTAAGAGTGAAGGCAGAGGACAGTAAACAATCAGGTTTCACCTTCAGACACATTAACCTCCACCATAAGAAACCATAGAACAGCTTTATAGTGCTTCAGATAGATGACTTTAGTTCAAAAGTTACCTCTATATTCTTTCCTCGTGTTCGTATTCAGAGTCAGGTTATACCCGTACTGTACTCAAGTCACATTTCTGTGCTCCCTATTTCAGATTATGCAAATTACCTATGTACAGTTAAATATTTCTTTCTTAAATAAATGCATCTAAAAATGGGGTTTTCAATAGTGGCTGGACCACGACCTTTAAACATAAATACTCCCCTTTAATCCAGGGACTGTAGAGTTTTTTTCCCCCCCGTTTCTGTCAAATGTAATATGATGTAACATAAAAGCAGTAGATGTAGTAGCAGCAGACATGTAAAAACTAAAAAAAGTGTAATATGAAGATGGCAAACATTGAAATAAATCTAATAGGAGTCTAGTACTGGATATTGATAATATATTGCTGCATGAATAGTCCTGGTTGTAATTATCACTGTAATCAGTGCAATATTTGGTTTAGTTGAACAATATGGCTTCCACTCTCATTGTTCATAAAATAGCACTTGATCCAGCACATCCTATTGTTCTAAATTTATCTGCAGTTACTCGGGCACAAGACTTAACGAAGCTACCAGGTAATAAATTGAGGTAATGAAATCATAATGTGTGTGTTGTGATGTAAGTGATCTTTTAAGGCAACTTTTATTTCACTAATTTAAACTGTTAATTCGATGTTCTCTCCTGTAAAGGAAATGCGCACAGAGTTTGAAAGATAATCTGACAGATAAAAAAAAAAAAATCTGCCTTTGATATAAGCGATATCTCAGATTAAGATGCTGTCCACTGCAATGTCTTCCAAGAAAAAAAAAAAAAATCATTGAATAGCGCCAGATTTTTATATTTAATGTCGGTCTATATTTAATAGTTTTTCTTTTGAATGTATTTACAGGCAAAACATAAAGTTCAACATGACATATTGTCACTGAGACCCTCCTATGCCTACATTGAGACACTCCCACATTTAACTCAAACTCCACCCCGTACGTGTGCGTAACTTTCACGTACCTTCTGACTAGCGCTTAAATCCGGACTTACATCTGAGGTCTATATATTGATGAAGACAATTTCATAATTAACTCCTCAATATGAACTACAGCAGGGAAATCATGTGGCAGGTCATGTGGCTGATCTTTTAGCTTGTTGTCGAACTGGGGATTCTGGGAAATGGAGTTTGTGTTTACAAGCGGAGCAGATGTGACTGAGAATTTCTATGAGTATCACAAAGCCATTAGCGAAGATAGTACACTATATAATAACAGCATGAGGATGCACATGAATCAGAGAGTCGGCTATGTTCGTATAGGAAATGTAACACAAACTCCCTGGGAGCAGCTCAAATGAGCCACAAAGGCAACAATAATAATGTCGAAATAATCTCACCATGCAATCTCTATTCAAAATGGGACAAAGCTAATACTGAGAAGGTGGAGGAAATTAAAGCAGAGCTTGAGTGGCTGTAGAGGTTGTGGGGTAAACAAGAGCGTGTCACCTTGGGATTTTGAAGAGAGCCCTCATGGGGTGGAGGTCCGCCAGGGGTGGGTTTCCATCTCCTAGCTCGACGGCGGTAATACCGAGAGACCACACATCACAACGAGCATCATATGTCGAATCCAACTGCTGCTCGCATGCTATGACCTGTAATAACCATGTAACAAGTTATTACATTTAAATAGCTATATACAGGCATGGCTGGTATAAATGGGCTAGCTAGATCAAAAGACATTATTTTTGCTGTTAACAAATTAAGGCGGTATAAAATTTTGGAATATTTTTTAGTAACGATAAACAGTGACAGAGATAGTATACTAGCTAGCCTGTGCACAGGGTGTGGTCTGTGTGGGTGATATGGAGCAGCAGCTGTAAAAAAAAAAAAAATTTAAAAAAACAATAGCTATTTTGTGAATTTTGGGCCAAATTGTAGAGAAATATAGTTTCATTTTGGAGTTTAATGTGGCCGGGCTACTGGAGCAAACCATTACCAATACTTTGGGGCAGTTGGCACCATGAGACCCAGATGGTCTCATCATATTTACAATACATTACTTTCATAAAATGACACAAAACATTATATCGTAACAAGATATACATTTAATATCTTAAATACACTATATACTATTTACACCCTCAGCATAAATTAGCATGACATAATCTGTCCTGACATCAATCAATATGACACCAATAGGGGTAACATACTGTAACACTGTTATAATGACATCAGGAACGATAGGTTTATGACATGGTTACATCTGTGTCTCTTTTCTAAGCATTTAGTTTATCATATAATATAAGGTAAAAAAGGTTTAGCTTGTATTACATGTTGTACAGTGTTTGGGAAACACTGCTGCTAGAATATTCTGGAAAAAATATGTACATAAAGATTCACATTTGATGACACCGAATACAGCTACAGCTTTAACAGTACAGTAAGTCAATAACAATGCAGTAAGCTGATAGATAAAGATAACAACAGTCATGCGAGAGTAAAAATCAACACACTGTTAAGTTATAATATGAAATTGACACGGTATAGTTTACCTGATGTCACGGCACGTTGGTAAACTACACGTCCTTTCTCTCAGCTTCAGATTTAAAATGCCTTTACTCCAAATAAAAACATTCTTCACACTCAGTGCTGTGATTTCTCTTCACTGTGATTGAGGCTTGTGTACTCTTCAATACTCGTATGCCACGAGTCCAGGTAAACTTTATGCAAAGTATGAGGGCACGGCAGCAACAGTATTTGCAAGTCATTCATTTACGGTACATTCCGAAAAGACATTTCCATCAGTCAGGGCATGTCTAACCTTCACTCTCAGTTTGTGATTTCTTTTTAAATCGATTAATATATAGGAGGATAAAATATTTAGAAAACGTTTACCTCAGGGGCCATCCAGAACGGCGTTCCGACGGAGGTGTTCCTCCGGAGACGGGTGTCGGTTAGCTGAGCTGATACACCTGAGAGATGGAGAAAAATCATTCAATCATTAAAGATCCGATTACAGATTCTGAATTTTCTCGCACTGTGGAAGCACGAGAACAAGCAGACACTTTACCAAACAAACCATCGTGTGTAGCTGGATGTGGTTTCAACTGTTAAGAATGATTGTGTATGTGGTAGTGGTATGACCATATGCAAAATTCATAGACACTCAATATCACAGTTCTCAGTGTGTCCCTGAGCTAGCACACTGAGCAGAATTGTGTGGATGTTACACTTTGTGTTAGCAGGTTTTTCCCCCACTTTTGGTCATTTGAAAGTCGTACACTGTTAAAAAAAAAAAAAAGATCCTCAAATGATGTACCACACCTGGAAATTACATCTAACATCTATACCAACAAAGCATGATGTAACTATATCATTATTTAGTGTACATAATTAGTTTCAGTTCACCATGATACTATAGTATAGTATAGTGTTTATAATATATATGTTCAAATACTAAATAATCATAAATGTTATAACATTAGGTATGAAACAATACATCCAAATGAGTGGTCTGATGTAAACACAATAGCTTGGTAATAACCTATTTATAACTAAGAAATACATAGTCTACAAATTAAGGATGAATGCTTAACTAATGATCAATTGATGAATAATTATCACATGGCATTTACAATTTATATGACATAACCAATAATTAATAATCATATTAGAAACATAATAACGATCATATAACATTTACGATTCATTTTATATGATGTATAAATATTTTAATTATCATTTAAAAAAAAAAACAACTTAATTAAACTGTATGTTTTTGCATTTAAGAATCTAACATTGTAATAAAAGTTCCCATTTAATGATGTTTTTACTTTAATTTAAGCATGTTCATTTAATCTATCTTAAAACTTACACCATTAAAAAAAAAAAAAAAGATTTTTCAATTAATGAGTGAAAAAAAATGAAAAAAAATTAAAGTTTGGTAATAAGCTATTTATAAACAATTAATATGCCACTTAGCATTGAAGCGTGTCAATAATAAATAATCATTGTATAATTATATAAAATAAAATTCATTGAAATATGATATATTGATACTTAGAGTGCTATAATAAAAGTTTAGTTTTATTAAAACCTAATTAAACTTTATTCGACTTTATTATAAGGTCCTAATGGTGTTTTATTTTTTTTTTTAATTTATTGATAAATCACTTCTTAGACCAATAGATCTCGACCTCAGTCATTTAAACATTTTCAAGGACGTGGGATTGAGAATCTCCGTCATTCTTTAAATATCTGTTGTTTTTTCTTACTTGTATTTAGTAATGTTTACTAGTTTATTTAGTACTTGTGTTATTTCTTTGTAATATCACCATACCTTAAAGTGTTACAGATAACTAACTAACTAACTAAGTATAGAGTAAACCCAAGCACTTTTCCTGATATCCTAGAGTTTTATTTTTTTTCCAGGCTCCAGGTTCATCAAAAGCTTTCTGATGCACATCTACTGCCTGTTTGTCTGCACTCAGGTGACCTCACACACTTTATGTCGCCTTTATGATGACCTTCAGGCAACGATGAATTGTTTTGAATGACAATTATAACATATCCATAAGTCAAAAGCAGCAGTGACAGAACATTTGAATAGAAAGCCAAAGGAAAAGAGGACGAGATTTGTGTATCTGCTCTCAGCCATAAGCAGAGATTGGAGGGTTGACGTCTATGATGATTACAAGAACGTTTGTTTTTTTTTTTCAGTGGATGAAAAAGGTTTTGGTAGGTATGTACAGTACTGTGCAAAAGTTTTAGGCACCCTATTTATTTTAGTACAAACTTTTTTTTTTTTTTATAGATTTTTTTATTTTATGACTTCTACATTATCAAGTCAGTACAAAAACATTTTAGATTCCCAAACACAAAATTAAATGTTACAGAAAAATGTTTGTATGTCATTAAAGAAAGCAGCGTATTACGTAAGAGACACTTTTCAGACAGTAAACACAATGAAGGCTGCTGGGTTTCGCTGCAAAAATATGAAACGAGTGCGAAAGTCAAAGTGTCCAGAAGAACTGTGTCTGGTTCTGCAAGATGCTCAATAAAGCTTACCAGCTCATTTCCTTATACAACTGCACATTTTTATGTGACTAGTATTTTTATTTTAATTTTTACACAAAATATTGACTTTGTTGCATTTACTACTGTTTACTGCTCTTTATGGTATATATATATTTTTTTTAAATGTAAACAAAGAGTGTGTGGTTAACAGAGAAAAACCTGAGACTGTAGCCTGGGGTTTGTGTGCAATCACTGTGTATAATGGGTACCTTCGTCCTAACACACTCTCTGATGTGTGTGGGTGTGTGTGTGTGTGTGTGTGTGTGTGTGTGTGTGTGTGTGTGCAAGTCAAATGAGTTTCAGAAGCTGTGGTAGCCCAACGAATAATCTGAATATTAAACACACATTCATGTTCTTCTGTCATTCTGAGGACTGTCCATTGACAACATAATGGTTAGTTAATTATCACTATGCTACACCTGACCTTCACACTAACCTTAACTTCAGTTACCAGAAAGAAAAAGAAAAAAAATAGCTTGTTTCTTTTACTCTTTTAAGCAACCACTTTTAAACAACCACCACTATTTTGTGAGAACCGGGTGATTATGATATTTATCAATCTTTCAGCCAAATGGAAGTAAAATTTCCTGCCAGATTTACAAAAGGTTCTCTCATGTAATCCGTATGTAAAATCGCAATAACTCATTGACAGTTGTACGATTTAAAGCCACTCAATTGAGGTTCACTTTAGAGAGTCTCCTTATACGTAAATTTAAACCCAGGAGCGAAACGAAGGATACGAACATTTTTCTTGACAACGTAATTTTTCCCAAACCACTGGATCTTCATGAATAACAAATTCCTTCCTGTGAATGATTTATGAATACATTTGTATGTGTCCAGTTTGATAAATGAGGCCCATTGTTAGGACATTTGGTCATTTTTGGTCACCGAACACACAGAGTAATAGATAAAGAACCAGGTTGTAGACCTCAGGAAATCTGACCAGGACACACCTGAAGGCCACTACATTCAGAGCCATTATCACTGCAGGATGTGTATTTGATAGATGAAGAACTTTTACACACATTTTATTTTAAACAAAAGCCCTGATTTACTCAGTTCCAGAATAACAAGCACTAATTTGCGTGTGCACCATGATAAATTGTGCATGCAGTTTAGTGGCCGTGACGTGGCTTATTTACAGAGAATAGTGGTCTGAATTACGTCACATGCAAAGTCGAGGGAGGGAAAAATATTTAAATGAGAGTTCTGTGTGATTTAATCGTTCTCAAGGACGCTCCTGGAAATACTGAAACGTGTCACACATTGTCGTGATTACATGTTACGTACAAGGAAAAGACAGTAAGACGTGTCAAAAAATAAACTCATATTAAATGCTAGCAGCGGTGGGGGCGTGAATCTTCAGCGATTAATGTAACATCAGTTTTTATTGCATTAAAAGTACATCATTTTGAGCAACTTTCCCATTATTTTGGTATTAATTAATACATTAATAAGCTTAAATAAAACAAAAACAAATAAGTAATTGAAAAAAAAAAAAAAACGTTTAATAGATATTTGGTTTAATTTTGTGTAGTGACATTTACACACCATTCATTTGTGTTAGTAATTATTAAGTGATTATTAATTCCTTATTAATTAATCATATCATTTCCCCTATATTGGATTTTCTGACATTTTGATTTTTTTTTTTTTCAAAAACCGTTTTACGATCGTTTTCTTTCAAATTTTGTCCAGTCACCACCAAATTTGGGAAACAGCATCATTCTTGGATTTTTTTTATACAGTACTGTGTAAAAGTTTTAGGCACCCTATTTTTTTTTTTTTAGTACAAACTTTGTTATAGATTTTTTATTGTATGACTTCTTCATTATCAGGTCAGTACAAAAAAAACATTTTAGATTCCCAAACATTAGTTTTCTAGCACAGAATTAAATGTTACAGAAAAATGTTTGTATGTCATTAAAGAAAGCTGCGTATTACGTAAGAGACACTTTTCAGACAGTAAACACAATGAAGGCTGCTGGGTTTCGCTGCAAAAATAAGAAGCGAGTGCGAAAGTCAAAGTGTCCAGAAGAACTGAGTCTGGTTCTGCAAGATGCTCAATAAAACTTACCAGCTCATTTCCTTATAAAACTGCACCAATTGTACCGGAGACTACTGTTTTTATTTTTATTTTTTCACCAAATATTGACTTTGTTTCATTTACTACTGTTTACTGCTCTTTACGGTATTTTGTTAAAATGTAGAAACATTTAATTTCATTATTTTGAAGGCATCTTTGCTCTTACAGCATTTCTTTGCACGTGCCTAAAACCTTTGCACAGTAACTGTATATATACGGGACAATTAATTTATAATGCATGAATTTGATGGTAAAGCCACCAAACAGGATGTGAGGGCATAGCTTGGGAAACGGTGTGACGTATTCAGTACAATGCTTGCAGTTAACTGAAGAACCTCATCCTAAGGGATTCTTAGAAGTTTTGTCTAAATTTACCTCTAGGTGATGCTATAATTCACAAATTCACAAAACTAATCATTACCAAACTGCTCAACATCAGATCAAGAATCTTGTTTATCTTGATTCCCTTGAAGGTTCCCTTGAAGTGTTGCTGATATAACAAACAGGAAATCTGAAGTCATTTTGAATTTTAACAAAAACTGTTTCTTGTTCAATAATCATGGAATTTGAAAGACAACATCGGGAGACTAACCTGAACAATTAGAATATATTTTTTTTTAGGTTTGATATGTTTTGTTTGTAACCTGCAAACATATTCGATGGCTAAGTCACCAAACTAAAAGCGAGGTAATATCTCAGCGATGCTTTTCCATATTGACACCAAACCTATCGCATGTATTTAGCAACATGACCTTAAAGTTAACAAACAAGAATTGAGCTCATTTGCAACTTGCGAGGGAACACAGGAAGTGAGGCAATATTTTAGTAATATTTTGCCTTCAAATGTAATATTTCTCCTTGGGAACAAGCGCTGGTGGTCCCGATAGCTTCTGGTCTTTCTTTGTCACTAAAGAGTGAGAACAGAAAGTGCTTGGCCCCCTTAATCTCCAGTTGCAACTTCATTTATATTGTATTACAGTATTTGTTTTTCTCTGTTATGTCTTATGTATGTTGTACTTACTCTATTTGTTTTCTTAGTGTTGGATTTCACGTTTGTATTTGTTTTTATTCTCAGTGATTATGTTGGGAAGAATGTATTAACATTAATAAAGTTTCTGAAGAGGAGAGTAATGGCAGGACTCCTTGCACCGGCAATTGGATATTTAGAAGTCGATTGAATTTCCTGAATATTGAATTCCCTCTGACTTTCTAACAGTAAAATAACTGCAAGGTAATTTTGTAAATGCACGATGACGAAGAAAGGTGGCTCAATCCCAGCCATACAGCTGAGCAGTAAAGAGTTAAGGGCAGGGTGTAATTTGCAAACTGTGATGTTCAAGAACACCAAAAGAGCACAAAGCTAGCAAACAGGTCAAGAGGAAAATGTTCTCAGACACAACAGTGCTACAAACGCTACTAATACAAACTCCAGAGATGAAAAGAAATGAGTATTTCTTGACACAGGAACAGTCTGACTCATTATTAAAGTGATAAACTGCTAACATATGAAGAAGCACAAAAAAAACCCATACACACACACACACACACACACACACACACACAAACACACACACACACGAGGCAAATGGCGCAGTCACTTTTTGTTTGAGTGTCTAAAGCCTCTAAAACACAGTGTTCTTTTAAAATGGTGCACGTATCACATTCCTAAAAGCGAAATGGTGTGCATGACAAGCTAGAACCTCTCTGTGATACGTCTCTGTTCACACGGGACAACAATAAAAATCACAAGTGTCATGTTTGGGAAAGAGGTGGAGCGTTAATTTTTGTGAACATGTCTAAAGCTGATCAAAAGAACAAGAGTGCTCAGCGGCAGGCAGCACTGTCGTAAATGAGTGTTTAAAGCTAAAAACCTAAATGCTATGTAAATTGATACAAATTTGCATGACTTAATTTGGATAAAAACTTATAATGGTCAAGGTTAAGGTCTGGTGATAATGTTGGCTGCTATTTTTTTTCATGATGGCTTTCAGAATTTTTTTTTTTTCCCCACAGCATTTATCCAATCCATTTATCCAATAAAAAAATACAGATGTACAGAATGCTATGTTGCTATTTATTTTTTTCTTATTTGAGTGTAAATATAGAATTGTAAAGCGACTTTGTGTATCAGAAAGGTGCTAGATAAATAAAATGTACTATTATTTAAAAAGAAAAATACAAATAACAAATATAAACGCACTGTATAGTGTTACGAAGGAATAGAAAGTAGAATTTCGAGGACGTTCTTGCTCTCCTCTGCCGAGAACCATCATCTCACGCCTGCAAACCGGTACAAATTTGCACAACACAATTTGGAGGAAAATTTATAAAGGTCAAGGTTCATGTTTAGTGGTGTTGTTGGTGCTCCTAGTCCTTTTTTTTTTTGTCATGACATCCTTCAGAGTATTTTGTTCCCCTTTTTGAAAAGTACTGATCGAAATTCTTCAGAACACAATCAATCATCACAACATTAATGAAATCCGATAATGTAATGTCCAATTTAAAAAAAAGCAGAAAGTGCAGAACACCTTATTCTTATTCTTATGTTAGCTTGACTTGTATGGCAAATGAGTGTCTTTTTATTTATTTAACATTTATGGAAGGAGTCTCCAGTTTCAGCGCTTTGTAAAAGGTAAAGGACAGAGGAGTTTAATTGGCTCATGAGGGAATGACTGTTTATAGCTGCTATAACCTAAGTGAGAACAGGAGCTGACTTTAACAAACATTAAATGTAACTGTAAACAGATAGAAGTTGTTCTTTTACTGCATGGTGTTGCCATATGGCAACAATTAATTTATCTCCAATTTTTTGATAATACAATAAAACTAAACTACTATTTCCCTGTGTAACTGGAAAATGGGAGCTTTAACTTTGACATAACAAAGTTATGTTTGCACTCCCTTTTCTGCTATCACATGGCATGGTGAGGGCATGGCATCATCGTCGGAGGGCTCTCAAATTTTGATTAATTTTTCAATATTTAGGCAAAAATACATAAAGGGAAAAAAACTGAAACACTATCTGAGATCTGAGACATATATTTCTGTCATTTAAACAAGTTTATATATTTTGAGTATTTTGTTAAATGGTAAAATGTAATTGTTGCCATATGGCAACAACATGCGATAATGGAACTGTGGTATGTGTGTTCATGAATTGAAACAGGCCTACATAGCAAAAAAGACACTCTGCTTATATACTAATAGTATATTTATATTTTTTTTCACATTCGAAGGAAGAAAACCTGTTGGAATTTCAGACATTTTGCAAATGCACCTTAATTTCTAAAGTTTCAAGAGAAGGAATTAAGAATTCAAGAGAAAGAATTGAAAAGATGCTTCACTCAAAACATGTTTGGATCTAATTTTTGTATGTATTTTGAGTGAGTAAATCCCTCCACATACTCTTTACAACTGTAATTCCTTTCTAGAAGATATAACTTTTACACGTTTACTAGGTGGCAAAAAACCTCTGCAACTTAATAGTCTGGAAAATTCAGTACTTGGAATAGTAATCTCGTACATTTTGCGTTATTTTTGACTATATGATACTTCCCACCATTGCACACTTTGAACATTTTTTTTTTTTCAGTGGTGTAAGAGGAATAAAACACTTCAGGACATGCTGTTATCGGAAAATAATCAACTCCAAGGTGAAGTAACAGTAGAAACCCACATTGCCATAGAAGGAGAACTTTGAGGATGGTTCTCCTGTCTTGTCCTTTGTTAAGAATTCTTTGTCATGATTACGCACTTGCAAACTGGTACACATTTGCACAGCACAATTCATGCAAAAGGTTATGAAGGTCACTTTTAGGTTTAGGGGTGGGGTTGGAGCATACTTTTTTTCTCCAATGTTTTGAATATTTTCAATTTTCTTGTACATTTGAATTCTCATTAATTTTGCATGAGGTCATGTTCACCAAAATGTAATGGTTTATCAAGTCCATGTTCTAAAGTAGCATTACAGTCAGATCAGGGCTGAGTTTTTTTTGTGATTGTTGCGGCCAAAAGTGTTTGATTTTGCTGCGGCTTTTTAAAACTACTTGAACCACTGCCTAAAACTACTTGAACTGGCGAAATTGCAATTGCGCAAAATTGTTTTGCACGGTCTTTCACGGTGAAGTCTGTTGGTAAAAGACCTTTTAGCTGTATTCGTGTTCAACACACATGAAACGAAGAGGACTTCGGCTGAATGCGCGTTGCGATGACGTCACATGACGCGTCTCGGCCCAAATCTGTGGAAAATCTGCAGTAATTCTGAAAAATTGTGAGCTCCTCCGAACATTCTGGAGTTTGCTTGATTTTGCGTTCATTTCTGCGATCGTAAAATGGCGAAATCCTGATGTTCTCTCAAACTATTACAATGCTCTCTTCCTCCAGAGTTTACGATGCCAATGCTGACCCGTGTGTATCTACTCACTGAAGAAAGAGAAATATTACTGCATGTGATCCTCTCTACATTTCAGTACGCTGATATACCGGTTTCTCTGCTGACTTCTTTAACTACGCGATAGCGTTAATAATTACAGTGGGGCTGAACCCGCGTATGCGCTTCAATATTACGGAGGAGAAAATATATCCGAGATAAAGCAGACATTAGACCGGAGTGTAAACAAAGACGTTGGTGAAGATACAGAGCTGTGGCTTTGGGAAGCTGCAGTAATTACAGATCAGCTCTATTGTGATGACAGGAAATTTAATTCATCCAGCTCCAGTCCCAACTGCAGGAGGAAACCCATTCACTGAGACCAGCGATGGGCTTTCTGCAGAATCCCTAGTCGTGTGTGTGTGTGTGTGTGTGTGTGTGTGTGTGTGTGTGTGTGGGCTTAGGCTTAGTGGAGTGTGTGAAAGATGGAGTTTGTGTATAGAGAGTGTATTTTGACTGTACTGGTGGTGCTATAGAGTATTTGATGGCATATGTATAGAATGTATGTGCCGGTCTCACGCAGGGCTGATACTTCATCATTGTGGAGGTGTTCATGCTCTGATAACGCCCCCCTCACTGACTCATCTGTCTGATGGCTGGAGGAAAAGCGCATTATTGGCCTCAGAACAGTCAGACAGACAACAGAGACAGAGACAGAGAGAGAGAGAGAGAGAGAGAGAGAGAGAAGGACCCCACCTCCTCTTCATGAATATTTTAATTGGCAGTGTTATCTCTGATGACTACTAAGCGTGGCCCTGGGGCTCCGAACTAATGTAGCGGAAAAAGGAGGACCACAGGAGAGCTTTCATAGCTGTGTGTGTGTGTGTGTGTGTGTGTGTGTGTGTGTGTGTGTGTTTCTGCAATATCTATCTACCAAGCCATCCCTTATGCTCTAATAATCCCTAAACTTTGGGAATATGTACATTGCAATATTCTATACATTTCAGTATTCTGTACACTTACGTACTCTGTCCACTTCAGTATTCTGTATGCATCAGTATTGAGTACACTTCTGTATACTGTAAGCTTCAGTACTCCGTACACTTCAGTAGTCCGTACACTTTAGTATTCCTTAAAATTCAGCATTTCATACACTACAGTATTCCCTACACTTCAGTACTCTGTACACTTCAGCATTCCATACACTACAGTATTCCCTAAACTTCAGTATTCCTTAAAATTCAGCATTTCATACACTACAGTATTCCCTACGCTTCAGTACTCTGTACACTTCAGCATTCCACACACTACAGTATTCCCTAAACTTCGGTAATCTGTACACTTCAGTATTCATTACACCACCGTATTTCCTACACTTCAGTGTATTCCATTCACTTAAGTATTCCATGCACTCCAGTATTCCGGCTATTCAGTATTGATGTTTTCCCACAAATAAAACAGTAAAAAAAAAAAAAAAAAAGGCACTGACACTGGAGACTCCTTCCATAAATGTCCTTCCAACACAGTTTTATCAGTTTATTATTAGTCTTAGATTGTCTGAAGTGCCATACATACTGTATCTCTGTGTAACTACAGAAACAATAACGCATTAGAACGAGTGCACAACTCTCAGAGCTGCTGTTAGAGAAAATTAATCAATGCCTTCTGGCCAATCAGGATGAAACCTTCACCCAGCAGCTCTGTGCTATAAAGCATCATAAGCAACGTCTGCTTGTTTTTAAGAAACGCTTGCTCCGAGAAAGTGAGCGTGAGAAAGTCCACGGGGGAATGTTCAGTGAAAGCGCTATCGGCTTTCAATCCGAGGCTTTTGTTCCACTCGCTCACTGAAACACACACTTGCGGACATGCGGAGTGTGCAAGAGGAGGAAATGAAAATCTCCCGGCTCTTGCTTCAGTGACGTCACACGAGGCGTGTAGTTTATTCGTGACACACAAGGAAGCAAAGTTTTTGTGCTGATGTCACGATGCAGAGTAACTTGAAGTCGCATTCGAGTATGACTCATCAGTCAGTGTCACGGAGGCTCTGCGTCTCATCCTGTCCCTCCCCGAAGACGTGACTCCCCCATCTTCACCAACACGCTAATTACAGGCTTTATTCGGCTACGTGTTGGGGCTGATAGTCCTATTGGTGGGGGGGGCAAATACTCAACAAAATAAAAAAGAGAGAGGGGGGGTTAATAGCTGTGCGGTGAATCATGGCAGAGGAGATTACACTCAGAGAGGATTTTTGAATGGGGGTTGAGTAGTCGCAGGAGTGTGTGGTGCGTAGAAAGCGCAATCCAGAAACATGAACAAAGAAAGAGGGGAAAGTATTTACTCCTAACGGTTAATGATACAAATGCATCGTGCACTTAAGAAGTGCCCTACTTAACAAAATGTAAAATAAATAAATAAAAAAATAATAAACAAAGCAGAACATCCTAATGATAAAAGAAAGTGCTCTCTCTCTCTCTCTCTCTCTCTCTCTCTCTCTCTCTCTCTCTCTCTCTCTCTCTCTCTCTCACACACACATATACACCCTCTCTCATATGAGTCTCAGAGTTCAGGACAATCTCTTGCCTTCTTTCCTTGTTTCCATACACACAAACTGCTGTGCTTAGAGCTTCATTTATTTAAGAAATGCTAAAAGCAGATGAGCAGCGAGCATGCCTGGATACCAATTTATGCTGGTCTGAGCACAATGAACAGTAATGAAAGGACCTCCTCCTCCTCCTCCTCCTCCTCCTCCTCCTCCTCTGCACTCGCTCTCTCTCTCTCTCCATGCGCATTAACAAAAGGAAGTAAAGTAGCATCAAATTAGCATCGGAGTAGCATCCGAGTTAATGGTTCGGAGCGCGTGCAAAAGCACCACCACCTTCACACACACACACACACACACACACACACACACACACACACACACACACACACACACACACACACACACACACACACAGCTGCTTTCCCTTAATGCACCAATTTAACTACTCACCAAAGTCAACCAGCTTGATCCCTCCCTGAGTGGTCAGAAGGATGTTGTTCCCTTTTACATCTCGATGGATGGTTTTATTCTCGTGTAAATGATGCAGGCCCTGAACAAAACACACGACACACACACATTTCTTCACCGAAATCTAAAAGCCTAGCAACATCCATACAACATATAATGATTAACAAATAACACAATATCTTTGAGAGGGTCTTTCCTCTAAGTAGGCAGCATGCGCTGACATTCAGAATGCTCTACAATTTATATTTCTCGTGTTATTCATTCGAAACAGCACTTACGTAACTGAAAGTTTGGGGTGGTGTGACAATGTCTTAATCAAAACTGGAAGCACTGGAAGTACTCACAATTACACTTGATTAAAAATGTACAGTCCGTATAATATGTTAGACATTAGTTACCGGGTTAACGTTGACCTCTTCTTACGACTTCAACAGTCAAAGCACGTTAGCCCGGGCGTACTGAAGCTACATCAGCTTCCTGTTAAGTCCCAAAAAAGTCCTCCTCATGTTGCTTAAAGCTCTGAATAGTTTAGTGGTGTATCTTGCTGATCCCCTGAAGCAGTATAACCCTTCCTGAGCGCTTCACACAGCTGATGCAGGACAGTAGTTATTTTTTAAATTATTTTTTTTTTTTATTTGAATCGAACAATTATCATATTGTTTTATATTCTGAATCCACCTGTACAGTGTCCTTGGATACCCTGGAAGGTGCTTATAAATAATTATTTTTACTATTACTAGTGTTAATCCCGAGGATCTCTCACAGCTGAGCTGGTGGAAAATGTTGATCTTACAGTACATTGCCTCTAAAGGCCCGTTCACACCAAGGACGATAACTATAATGATAATGATAAAGATGTAGTTCGTGATGTAAAAATCGTTCTAAATACAAAAGAATAGCAGAATCCACACACGACTATAACGATAACGATATATCGGAATCACTTTCAGAACCATTTTTTCCAGCTGATGAATGAATGATAAAAATATTGACAGCCAATCAGAATCCACCCTGCATTAAAGAGCCTTTACATCTGAAATAGTGCTCTAGAGAACATCAGGAATGCTCTATAGCTCTACAATTTAAATCTGCCTATTCTTAGTCTTGTGACTATTAATTAATAGTAATTGTCATAGACTTACAGTTTATTTATTACGGCCTTATATTAATATGATTTACAGTACACTGGCTCTTTAACCCTTTCATGTACAGTGTCCACACATACTGAGAGTCAATTTAAGGCTGTTTAAAAAAAAATAAAAAAAAATAAAAAAAGTTTATAACTCGAGACCACACTTTTAATTGAACATAAATCATGATGCTGCTCTATTCGCCGTTCTTAATGTCTCTGGTAAATTTTTTGTACCAGACTCCAGTGCATTAGCTTTTTAAAAAATTGTTTTTTTTTTGTTTGTTTTTTTGTGTTTTTATTGGACAGATTTATTTATTTTTTTTATCTCCGAAATCAACTGTATCATGCAACAGTCCTGAACTGCATACATTTTGTACACAAATCTGTCGAATGTCACCGTCACCAAGAAAGTTGCTATATTTTCTATTGTTTTGGTCATCAGTGTGATGTGTATGTTTTAGAATATACAGTATTTAAAAAAAAAAAAAACATTGGAATATTTATTTTTTATTTCAGCTAAAAAAAAAAAAAAAAAAAGAAATTCATATGCTGTAAAATTCTAAGTAATAACAAAAATTTAAATAAAAAAAAATCAATAGGCTCTGGATATGTTTTTAAATAATTTATGCATGAACGTGTTACAATACAATTGTTTGTAAAGCAGTGAGATTTTGAACTAAAAATGAATGAAAAATGCTGTAATACGTGGAATCTTTTTACTGTTTGCTTGTTGTTTGTTTGCACGTTTGTTCAAATTCGTATGACTTTCCCATAAGTTCAGATTATTTTACTTTTCATTAAAGTCACTTTTATGTATGAAGACTGCGTGAGACTGATAAACAGTCCTGGCAGAAAGATGATTGGTTAGTAATTCAGATTTTTATGAATATAATTTTAAATATATTTTAGTAAAGTAAAAATGTACAGAAATGTTAGTGCCTGGATTGCGTAGCTGTGTAAAAATGTCATGATTCAGATTTCATTTAAAATATGAGGTTATTTCTAAAATCCCAGCGTTTAAAATGTAATTGAAAATGTAATTATAGTCAAATACTTTGTAACACATCCTGTAAAATGGAAAAGCCACCAGACTACACTATAACATCTACAGTGAAATCAGGATTATTTACGGTTGTTGAATAGCGCACATGCATTTCTTTCACATTGTATATTATTATTCTGTATCCTTATAAAAGTATACTGTATATCTTTAAATTATAATAAGCAAGAGGCGGAGCTTTCTGAACTGACAGGCGAGTGCTGATTGGATGACCAGAGTGGTTTCGTTGTAATAGACGTTGTATTTGCCTTAATGCAATGCCAAATATTGTGCAGAATGGCTTTTCTGATCACCGCATTATAGCCTACCCAGTCTTAACTCGAGCCTCCGGTGGCCCATAAAAGTGCGAAACACACAAACAAACCAAAAACACAACAGCAAATAAGGAAACAAGACAAAACACATTAAAAAGTGTAGGTCCTTAGTGAACATCACATGCTTGTTGCTGATTGGCTACAGTGTAGTAAATGACTCTACTGATGCTTTTCACTCACTCACTGTTCAGTAAGTACTTTATCCTGGTCACGGTGGATCCGGAGTCTGTCCCTGGGCGTGAGGTAGGAATACACCTCGGATGACAGAACTGATGCTTTTATTTGTGTTTATTTTTATCAGGGACATTCATAAGCTGTTATTTTAGATGTTGATATTTGAACACTGAATAATTACTCCTCAGTCTTCACTCCTCACGTTGCATCGTTTTCGCAAGGACAATGAGATAACAGACTAAAAACGTTCAATTGTTTTCCCTTGTGATAGTCACACGCCGTGTCCAATGAGCAACAAGCATGCGACGTTCAATGCAGACCTATTTTGCGTTTTGAGTTAACGTTTTGGGCGTTCACTTTTGTGTTTTTGGTTTTGTTTCTGATTTTCTCTTGTGTGCCGCACTTACTGGCCACTGTACAAACCACAGAATTAAATTTTTGCCAAAAGTATTGAACATAACTTTTCAAGAAACGAACAAAAATATACAGTGAGAAAGAAGAAAAACACTGAAACTGAAAACAGTGAACTCAGTGGCAAAAATGTAACATGGTCTTCAAATAAACAGCGTTCTTTATTAACAGATTTTAAGCTTCCTTTTCGCTAATCATGGTTTATGAATGCGCTGCCTGCGTTTTTGTTTACGCTCCGCAAGTTTACGTTCACCATTCTGGCACAAATCTCTCATGTGGGCGGGGCTTAACAGCGATTTACTCTCATTGGTTAGTGAGATCTGAATGGACAGCTCCCTGACCAGGAAGTAGAGACTTCAGTGTTGCATATTTTGGAGAGCGTCCTGGATGCGGTTCTCTGTATAGTTATACTGTTTGTACTTTGTAGTGGAAATTACTTACTTACTTACTCAGTATATTAGTTCGTAATTAACATTTGAGGTTTGGGTAGTCTTATACGACTATTTTTTTTCAAAATGAACCCTCAGGAGCGTTACGGAGCGTCATCGTCATCATCATCCTCCTCCTCAGCTGGACACTCGAACTGTCAATCTAAATCTCACTAATTAACAAGAGTAAATCGTTGTTAAGCCCCGCCCACATGTGAGATTTGTGCCAGAATGGCGAACGTAAACTTGCGGAGCGTAAACAAAAACTCTGGAAACGCATTGTTAAACCATGATTAGCAAAAACAAAGCTTAGAAAACTGTTAACAAAGAACGCTGTTTATTTGAAGACCATGTTACATTATTGGCACGGAGTTCACTGTTTACAGTTTCTGACAGTTTTTCTTCTTTCTCATTGTATATTTCTGTTCGTTTCTTGAAAAGTTACGTTCAATACTTTTGGCACAGATTTAATTCCATAACATCGTGATGACGATGATGGCGATGATGATGATGATGATGATGATGATGATGGTGAAGCAGACCTACCATGAGTGCCCCATGTAAGATGTACGCGATGATGGCTTCGTCCATCCGCGCTCCTCTTTTCAGCATTCCCTTGGCCAGATCGGTCACTGAGCCTCCATTACACAGCTGAAGAAAACAAACACAGATCAGAGAGGAACCCATTACGCTTTTCATAAACACCAGTCTCTCTTTAACCAAAACATTCATTCAGATATTTTATACATTGCGCACGATTCAAATATCACGAATAAACCTGGAAGAAGTGAAACCGACACGATGACAGAGGAATGGAGAAACCAATTTGATCGCTGAATGATTTGATAAATAAATGATGGATGATGGATGTTGAAATGAATATTTAACAAATGGAGCAATTTGACGAATAAAGAAATGGTTTCATTAAACCTGAATGGATACCTGAATAAAAAAAAAAATCCTGAATATTTTCCATCATTTATCATTCAGATTCAGGGCCTGTACAGCTGTTCTAAATACAGAGGTTTTCCAGAATTTCATGGATCAACATAGTAAGTTCGGAAATGAAGTAAAGATTTTGAAGAAAACACAGCAGCTAAATTCCAAAAATGGAAGAAGTTACCAAACAGGCTTTCATTCTGAATGTAGTAACCCAGTAACAAAAAGCAAATCATGATCAAATGTAATCCCTATTAACCAATAAATAAGGGGAAAAAAACACTAGCTGTCATGCCGTTTTAGGAAAATGATCAGTTATTGGGTGATGTGATGAAGCAGCGTTCCTGCTACCACCTCAAAGCTGGGACAGCACATTCCGAAACGTTTTATTCCCCTTATATCACAGCAATTTGCCAAGAATGACAGTTTCTAGTTATAAACAGTATTTAGTTATTGCCTCATCTGCCTTTTTTCTCTTTTAAAATTAAATAAGACCAAAAGACATGTAGATTGCAGATTGTCATGTTACCAAGAAAAGCGCAAAGCATAAACTTCTCTGTCTTGAACACTCCCGTGTCAGAAAACTCAAAGTTACAGCTTTACCTTTGTGACTGTAACAAAACACTGAGACTGGAGACTCCTTCCATAATTGTTGAATAAGCATCTCATAACAGAAATGATTGCACATGACTTTTCGTTGCATGTAGGACTTGAGTCCGGTCTTGGACATTGGTCTCACTATATAAGTCGAGAGGTGGTGAACATAATGTTTGGGTTTTCTTTTCTTTTCACATACACAAAGTTTGACGAGAAGTAATTCGGTCTTCTAGAAAACAGCCTAGTCATTGACACAATGCACGAATGAAGCCAACAAACTGAAGTAAAGACTTGGTTTTAAAAAAAACGTTCTCGGTCTTGATTTCGATCCATTCTCACTTTCATTTAGACATGATCTTGACTTGGCCTCACCCCACATAAGACTTGGTCTTGATCTCAGCTCGTCCATTTTATTGGATTTGACAATAGTGGTCTTGACTACAGCCCTAGCAGAGCATCTGCTGTGCAAGTTCCTGTATAAATTGTTACAATAGAAACAACGATAACGTATTAGAACGAGTGCATTAATATAAACCTGTGATTTGGAGCTGCTGTTATAGAAAATTAATCAACACCTTCTGACCAATCAGAATCCAGAATTCAACCCCTTTTGGTTAAAGAGGTATTATCCTCTTTTGCAAAAATTATGAAACTATGTGGTAGAATGTTTTTGTTTTCCACAGAATGATACTTCATCCACACGCAACGGAAAAATCGTGCATTTTTAATGCGTCCTTTGTTCCTTCAGTCCTGCTGTTCATCAGCTCAGTTTGAATCTCGAATCCAGACACAGATCGAAAGTTTTGGTTAGGTCATGTGATGTGTCTGTGCTCAGCAGATTGACAAGCTGGCCATCAGTTTTAACAAGAGAGTGTCATTTCACTGTCAGTACTGGGGTCACGGTGAGTGCTCTGCTACATTTGATTGAAAATGTGCTTTAAAAACACACAAAAAGGGTAAAAATGAGGCTAAAAGTTGGTGGAAAATGCTGAAGCGTGTAGGAGAAATGTTGACTGACCGTGTAATTAACATGATGAATGGCAGGAACATCATTATTTCCACAATTTCCATTATTTCCACTCACACTCTCTCTCTCTCTCTCACACACACACACACACACACACACACACACACACACACACACACTCCAAAGACCTCACTGTTCTTCCAGACATATTCAACGCCTCCTATTTACTGAGCTTTAAGATGTTTAGATGTTTATTAATGATGCCACTGTTGCAATGACCAAATGATCATTGCTTTCAGGTTAATTAAACTTGTACTTATAAATGATACCATCAGCATGCGCATGGTTGTAGCACCCGAGGCTAAGGAACAGCGTAACTAGCTCCCTGCTCTTCAGATCTATCTCGAGAAATCGTGTTTTAACCAAACATCTCATGCTGAAAGAACAATGGAGACTGAACACAGCTTTAATTAATCTGTCTCTGCACTGAATGGAGAGCGAACGTAAGTACAAGCTCTTTTCTCCACTGAAAGCCCTCTTGAAATTACACAAAATTGTCCAGTGTGTTGCCAAGGCAACAACTCCATCCTCTTATTTAGGAGCATCTGAGATTGAGCTCGGGGAAGACGTGACGTGGTGTGATATGTACAAACAGGAAGTGCTACTGTAAATACGCCGAGGTGTGTTTTATTACTTTTAGCTCTGTGAAAAGTTTTGTATTTGTATAATTATTCCTGCATTCATACAGTACACTCGATGATACGTGTCTGATTACCTGCTAAAGTCAGACCATAACCACTGACCCGGACACACAGATTACAGAGTTAACTGTTCTCCAGAGCTAGAGGTGTGCAGAATGGCAACAATGCTGATATGGAAATGTATACAAGACACAGAACTGAACTTTAGAGCCATATACTGAAAGATTTTCAGATTATTTTCATTCAGCATTTACCTAAAACCAACAAAAATACAGAACCAAAAAAAAAACAGTAACCGAAAACCAAACAAGTAAAAATACATTCAACAAAACTGTAAATGATAGATAGATAGATAGATAGATAGATAGATAGATAGATGGATAGACAGACAGACAGACAGACAGACAGATAGATAGATAGATAGATAGATAGACAGGCAGACAGATAGAAAGATAGATAGACAGACAGAAAGACAGACAGTCAGACCTACAGACAGACAGATAGATAGATAGACAGACAGACAGACAGACAGACAGACAGACAGACAGATAGATAGACAGACAGACAGACAGACAGATAGACAGACAGACAGACAGATAGATAGATAGACAGACAGACAGACAGACAGACAGACAGACAGATAGATAGATAGATAGATAGATAGTAGATAGATGAGGAACGTGATGATATTTAAAATGTATTTAAAGTTATCAAAAAAAAAAAGTTTAAGCAGGAAAAGAGAGGAAAATGAAACAAGTTGTACACTATATGGTCAAAAGTATGTGGACACCTGACTATCGCCCCTTATATGCATTTCCTCTCCAAACTATTGCCACAAAGTTGGAAGCACACAATTGTACAAAATGTCTTTGTTTGCTGTAACATTACAATTTCCCTTCACTGGAACTAAGTGGCCCAAACACTGTTCCAGCATGACGATGTGCACAAAGCGAGCTCCATGAAGACATGGTGTGTTAAGGTTGGAAGAAGGTAGAAGAACTCGAGTGTCCTGCACAGAACCCTGACCTCAACCCCACTGAACACATCTTTGGGATGAACTGGAACTGGAGCCTGCTCACATCAACATCAGCGCCTGACCCCAACATCACTAATGCTCTTGTAGCTGAATGAACACAAATCCCCACAGCCACGCCCCAAAATCTAGTGGAAAGCCTTCCCAGAAGAGTGGCGCTTATTATAGCAGGAAAAGGGGAATAAATCTGGAATGGGATGTTCAACAAAAACATATGGGTGTGATGGTCAGGTGTCCACAAACTTTTGGCCGCACACAAATTAGGATGCTTGGCAGTTGGCTCATAAGTCAAAGAAGCCGGATTTGTGTTATAATTTGTGTTAAGGACATTTTGCCGCTCAGTTATCAGGCTTTATAATTTTTTTTCATGATAATTGGAGAAAAAGCACAAAATGAGCCCCCAAGTTCAGTCACAGATTCAGTGAATTACTGTGGTTAAATATTTAAAAAGCCCTTGATGACTAGAAAAACCTTTACAGACCTACAATCAAGACACGGCGGATGTTCAGCCTCCTCAAAGTGACGCTTTAAAACAAAACTGGTGCTCTGGACCGGCCGCTCAAACCCACATTTGTCATCGGGGTGGAAAAGAAAGGTGAAATTCTAACAGTGGAGAAATATGTGTGTGTGTGTGTGTGTGTGTGTGTGTGTGTGTGTGTGTGTGTGTGTATTCCCAGAGACGCAGGGGTCTTTTCTGCGCTGTCGTTCCCAGCATGCCTGCAGGGCTCCCTGCCACTCCTGCCTTCCTGTTTCACCACCGTTTACAAAAAAGTTAATTGAGCTAACAGCAGGGAGGAACAAATTGCCCCCGTGATGCTCGCAGCTCAGAAATGTTTCAGGTTCCGAAGACAAAGTATCGATCAAATGCAGTGGGAGGAAAGTCCATATTTTAAATCGCCTATATTCAAAGGCTTTCTAATAGAGCTGTGCTTGGACAGTGGATTGGAGGGTCGATGACTGACGTCTTTTCATAGCTGAAGCACTGAATGCTGTACACGTGAGCTGTGGAAATTTATTTACTATAAACCCCATGATGTGGAGTAGACAAGAGTAGAGCTGGTGTGTCTGGTAATGGAAGCTTATTTGGAGCCAGATAATCTTAAATTTGCTTTTAACAAGAGACTGTTCATGAACATGTGGGTAAAATAGAAATATTAGGTTATGGGCTACTACAGGTAACAATGTATAGAAATATCATAGTAGGACTAAAGTAAGTAAGTAAATAAGTAAGCAATGTGCTGTTCACTTGTTTTGCGAATGTTGCACAACATTAAAAGTACTTAAATTAACTTCTTAATTATTGGTGGAAATGGGCATTTTCAATGCTTGTGCTATTTTCTTATAGCCACTTCCCATTTTGTGAAGCTCAACAACCTTTTGCTGCACATCACAGCTATATTCCTTGGTCTTACCCATTGTTATGAATGGCTAAGGGAATTTGGCCTATGTGTTACCTCATATTTATACCCCTGTGAAACAGGGAGTCATGGTTGAACAATTTCCTGTTCCTAGTCACCCAGGTGTACTAAAAAAAAAGAGTAAAATATCAATGGGAATATACTTTAAATATATTTTTTATCATATGAATTTATAGGGGTGCCAATAATTGTTGCACACCTATATTTAACAATTTTTTTTTTTGGTAGGCCTGTGTTGTATTTGCAATTGTTTGATATCCATGAGAGCAGAGTATTTTTGTGATTTTTTTTTTTTTTTTTACCAAAAATCAAAAGTTTGACAAAAGACAATTTTTCACAGCCTTCTTTGCTCACATTTACCAAGGGGGCCAATATTAGTGGAGGGCGCTATACATAGTTTGGACTGATTCTTGTTCATAATAAATAAAAATGTTTTTTTTTCCCCTAAAAAAACAATTTTATTACATTGTTGTCTCAAGTTTTTTGTGAACATCGTAGCAAATGAAAAAGTCATATTTATCTAATATTTCCCATGATAAGATCACAGTAAACCAAATATCTGATTATTAAACTATTGCTAGACATTTTTACTAATTCCAAGCGTGAAACAGTGTTATACTGGCAGATTTTTTTTTTCTTTTAATTTTAAGGGTTTACATCTAATAAGAAGCAAAATTATCTGCTAATGCAGTAAAGCTTGAAATGAGTAAAATCATCTTAAAAAAAAACAAAAAAAAAAAACAAGCTGAATAATCTTAGATTTCATTTGTAATAATCTCAGTATAAGAAGTATTCCAGATATTTTCATATTCCAGATATTTTCACTTGCCCTGAACATTACTATAACATCGTTATCATAATTAGATAAGTCATCAATGATTTATTTTTGGGGGGATCAGAAAAGCTTCTACATAAACCACGGCTCTCTAACTTCTGTGTGTTGCATTTGAACACTTAAATTATTGGTGTAGCTTTTCTCCGTCACACTTCTCTCTCCAGATTAACTTCCTGAGGTTGCGGGCGTGTTATTATCCTCGCTATCTAACAGAAATAGAGAACGTTTTGAGTTCTTTAATGTGAAATAAAATATATCAACTTACTGTATGTTCGACTTAGCTAACATTAGACGAGTTTATAGTGAACATTAGTTAATTGTATTTACCAAAATTTTGACCAAAATAGACAAAAAACCAAATAATTGTCAAATCTAACATTGTACAAAATATATTAATTGTAAAGATAATTAAAAAAAAAAAAAAAAAACGCTGTTTGTTTGCATTTTGAGCAGCAGATCAGTGAAGAAAATGTCGGCCATTTTTTAAAAAAGACTATTGAAAACTTACAGTGTTAAGTCATTTTATTGTTTGCTGCATCTTTTTTTTCTGTGGGACTACGCATTGTTCCTCTTCAGGGTCGGCGGGTCCTAATTATGTTCCACAAGAAGAATCAGTGCTCTTATTGTTCAGGTTAAAATCAAAAGCAGGCTGATTTATTACTACACTATCTGCTTGGAGTTGGACGAAACAGACACAACTTTATTAATCAGGAAAGATCAAACACAACCTTCAGTCATACACAATGCCAATTTTCAATTCAAATCTAATCGTGAATGCACTGGGAAAGCCATTAGCCTAGAGCAACAAACAAACAGGAAGTCTTGTTCCAGTAATGAAGTGCTACACCCATGAGCCTGCTGTAGTCATTACCCATGTAATATAAGGCAAAATGGACGACTTTTACACAGCAGCACCATTGCTTTGAAGTGAGCGCGAGGAGTCAAGGGCCTTAAAGGCCGAAGCGCTGCCAAAAGCAGATGAAAGCTCCGGGATCTCTCTGTAATTAGAAGGCAGCGTACAAAAGAGACAGACATACACACAATCACTGGAGCTGATCAGGAGCCAACAAAGCCAGTCCTCTAGGTAATCAGCGGCCTCCCAGAAACCTTCTGAAATATGGAAAATTATAGTTCAGACAAGAGGGCAGGATGGTAACCATGGCAATTTAACCCCTTTCATTATGCCCCGCCCCCCTCTGTCATTGTCATGCCCCTCATCTCATCCATCTCGGACGCTAAACTGCAGCCGGTTTGAGTTGCTGAGTGTGGCTTTTGCATTCGAGAGTTTGCATACAGAAATGCAAAGCTCTTTCAGGAAAAAAAGGGAGAACTGAAGACCTTGAGCAGCTAACAGTAACAGCGGAAAGAAGGAAAAGGTCAGCACTTTATGTTAAGGTTATTTACTACATTCGTTCACATTAATAAATCGTAAACACACAACACACAATTACACGTCACACTCGAGTTGAGCTAACGCACTGCTTCCTTCTTTCTCTTTTTTTCTTAGCTATTTATTTTGTAATGTACATAGCAAGACTGTCCCTTTAAAGCTGCCTCCACCTCATCACCTCATCGCCTCATCGCCTCACCACCCCACCCCAAGCACAAGCAGATAGGTTTTGTGTCCCACTTTCACTGAACTTGAGCTAATCAAAACAGGCAGGTTCGAGTTTATACACCAGCTCCACAGAGAAGAGATCATAGTGACAACACTGTGTTAGTGTCGAGTAACCAAACTCATCGTAATAGCTACTGTTTCAGAAAATGTTCATGACCTTTAATGCAAAGTGTTTTTAAACACTGAAACTATTTATTTATTTGTTTATTTGTTTGATTCTTCTGGTTATATATATATATATATATATATATATATATATATATATATATATATATATATATATATATATATATATATATATATATATATATATATAATTGTTATGTAATACACGGGTAACTGGATGCAGGTGCAGAGCACTTTCGTCACTTTATTTATGTTGTTCGTATCAATGTATACAGTTCCAAAACGTGAGGCAGAAGAATGGTCAAAAAACAGGCAGACTTCAATATCACGGGCAAACAGTGTAATCAGAGGCAGAGCAACAGACAAAATCCACAAACGTAGCAAAAGTTCCATAAACCAAAATAGACAATCCAAGGGCAGAGACAGTAATCCAAAATCTGTTAAACACAAGCAAAGTCCATAAGCCAGAGATAATCCGTCCAAGAATAAAGGCTTGGTAAATGTCAGATACAAAGACAGAACAAATACTTTGCGTTGGAAGTGACAAACTACAGTCCTTATATAGTGAACTTGGAATTGAAAACAGGTATGTGCAATCAGAAGGAGGGTGACTGTGAGCGTGGGAGTGAGGGAGTGTCATGGGGAGTGTAGTCCGCGGCGGCCATATTTGTAGGCTGCTGTGCATGCTGGGAATTGGAGTCGCGCTCGCGACCTAACAGAGCCCCCTACCCCCCCCAACCCCCCCCCCCCCCCCCCCAAAGGGGCTCACTCTGGGAGCATTACCTTGCTTGGGTCGGCCTCTGGGTTGAGGGCCTGGATATTCAGGGGGAAGGTGGTGAAATTCTTTGATTAATTGAGGCTGAGAATGTCTTGTGCTGAGACCCAGCTTTGTTCCTCTGGACCGTATCCTTCCCAGTCAATGAGATATTGAAGTTGGCCCTGGCGGCGACGGGACTTGAGGATGCGGTTTACCTGGTAGGCTGGTTGTCCGCCGATGTGGTGGGGTTTCGTGAGGGTGATTGGTAGCAAGGATACCTGGATTAACGGGTTTGAGCAGTGAAATGTGGAATGATGGTGCTATGCGCCAGTGCTGGGGAAGAGCCAGTTTATATGTCACTTTGTTAATTTGTTTAATAATTTTGAATGGGCCAGTGTATCGGGGACAGAGGTTTTTGCATGGATGCGTGGGTTTAAGGTCCCTGGTAGATAGCCATACCCGATCTCCCGGTCGATACCTGGGTGTGTCCTGACGGTGACGGTCGGCTTGAGTCTTGGCTTGGTGAGCCGCTTGCTGTAGCCGTTGATAAGTGGCTGCCCACACTTTTTCACTTCGTTCGAACCACTCATTCACCGCTGGGGCATCCGTGGCAGTGGCGTTCCACGGGAACAGAGGAGGTTGATACCCCAGGGTGCACTGGAATTGTGTGAGTTGAGTAGCTGAGTGACGGAGTGAATTTTGGGCATATTCTTCCCAGGGCAGGAAGCGAGCCCAGTCTGATGGATTTTGACTGCAGAAGGAGCGTAGCATATGTCCTACTTCTTGATTAGCGCGCTCTGCTTGGCCATTAGATTCGGGATGGTAGCCAGAGGTTAGGCTGACATTAACTCCCAGCTTCTCCATGAAGCTAAACCAGACTCGTGAGGTGAATTTTGGGCCCCGGTCACTCACTATATCCTCTGGAATGCCAAAATAATGGAAAACATGGTTGAACAAAAGTTCGGCTGAATAGAAGGCAGATGGGAGGTCAGGGAGAGGGATTAGATGTAGAGACTTGGAGAACCGATCAATAATGACGAATATGGTGGTGTTGCCCAGTGAGTTGGGAAGATCAGTGATGAAGTCAATGGCGAGATGTGACCAGGGTCATTGTGGTGTGGGAAGTGGCATGAGCTTGCCAACTGGTAGTGCTTTGGGGACTTTGGCTTGGGCACAAACACTGCATGACTTAACGGCTTGTTGTATTTCACGTAGCATGTTGGGCCACCAATACTTGGGTTCTAATAGGTGCCCGGTGCCGTGTGGGCCCATGTTATGAGCTGCTTGCAATGGGCCTGTGGAACAAAAAGTTTAGTAGGTGGACAAGCAGCTGGGATTTGATTGCGAGGGATACGAGTTAATAGATGGTCCAATTCCCACTGGATGGCCCCGAGGAAACAGGAGGAAGGCAGAATGGGATCGGGGTTCTCAGGAGTATGCTCGTCAACGTGGATATGTGATAGGGTGTCTGCTTTGTGATTTTTGTGGCCCGGACGGTATGATAAGGTGAACTGGAAACGTGTGAAGAATAGGGACCAACGGGCTTGGCATGGGTTTAACTGTTTGGCTGTACAGAGATATTCCAAGTTTTTATGGTCTGTGAATATGATAAAAGGGTGTTCGGCTCCTTCGAGCCAATGTCGTCATTCCTCTAATGCCAATTTGATGGCCAACAGCTCCCGGTCGCCCACACCATAGTTCCTTTCCATCGGGGATAGTTTCTTTGAGAAGAAAGCCATGGGGTGAAGTTTAGGTTTTTCCCCAAAATGTTGGGACAGGACGGCTCCTACTCCCGTCTCAGAGGCATCCACTTCCACCACTAAAGGACGAGAGGGGTTGGGGTGTTTAAGGATGGGAGCAGTTGTGAATGCGGTTTTGAGTCGGGTTAAGGCTTTCTCGGTTTCTTGATTCCACAGAAGGCGGCGCGATTTGCCACGTAACAGGGCGTTGAGTGGTAGGGCTATAGAGCTGAAGCCCTGGATAAAGCGCTGATAAAAGTTGGCAAACCCCAGGAAGCATTGCAACTCCTTAACAGTTTTGGGAGTGGGCCATTGGGTTACCACAGACACTTTGCTTTCATCCATAGCTACCCCTTTGGGGCTAATGACATATCCTAGGAACGTCGTGGTGTTTTTATGGAACTCACATTTCTCAGCTTTCACGTAGAGCTGGTTCTCCAGGAGGCATGTGAGGACCTGGCGCACATGGGTCACATGGGAGTCATAGTTGGGTGAGTAGATAAGAATATCGTCAATATAGGCGATAACGAACTTCCCCAACATGTCCCTCAGCACGTCGTTAATGAAACATTGAAATACTGAAGGCGCATTAGTTAGCCCATATGGCATTACCAGATATTCGTAGCATCCAGTAGCTGTGCTGAACGCTGTTTTCCACTCGTCCCCTCTAGTATATGCACGAGATTGTATGCGCTACGCAAGTCCAGTTTCGTGAAGTAGTGTGCTTCTCGTAGTTGTTCCAGGGATGAGGGGATGAGTGGTAGAGGGTAAGGGTACCTGGCGGACACCTGGTTCAAGCCCTTAAAATCAATACAGGGTCGGAGGCCTCCCCCTTTCTTAGCCACAAAGAAGAAGCTGGCAGACACCGGGGAAGTGGAATGATGGATGTAGCCTTGATGAAGAGCTTCCTGAATGTATACCGTCATGGCTTTGTGTTCTGCTTGGGACAAAGGATAGATGTGACCGCGTGGTGGCATTCTACGGGGGAGTAGATCAATGGTACAATTGTAGGAATGGTGAGGCAGAAGGCCGCTAGCTTTAGCCTTGCTGAATACTTCCTGGAGTTCCCGGTACTCCTGGGGTATTTGGACCTTTAGGGTGCTTTCTGGGCTCTCGATGGTCATTGTAGAAACCATCAGCATTGGTGTGTGGAGACAGTTTTGCCGGCAGAAGGATGACCAGCTTGTGATCTGATGGTCCACCCAGGAAATCTGTGGATTGTGCCGTTCCATCCATGGTAGCCCCAAGACAATGGGATAACGAGCGGAGGTGGTGACCCAGAAAGAGATTTCCTCATGGTGGAGAGCGCTCACTTGAAGCCCCAAGGGTTGTGTGCAGTGGGTGATGAGGCCATTGCCGATGGGGTTGCCGTCAATGGCTTGGACTTTGAGAGGGCGTGCTAGGGAGCTGGTGCTCTCGACGTCTCCTTTCTCTTTCCCCATTGTTGAGCTTGGCGTGGACGAGTTGCATTGGTTCTACAGGAGCGTGTGTAGCAGGAGGCTCCGGGAGGTTCCGGTGAAAGCTGTGGCTGTGGAGTAGCTGGTCTAGCCGGATGGCGAGATCGATAAGCGAATCGAGGGTGAGGGGCTCATCGCGACATGCCATTTCCGTGAGAATCATGGGTTTAAGGCCTTGACGAAAGGCGGCTTTTAAAGCAGCGTCGTTCCAGCCGCTGCCTGCCGCAATGGTCCGGAACTCCAGCGCGTATTCCGCAACACGGAGAGAACCTTGACGGAGCATGAGTAATCACGTAATCAACCTCCTGGTCGTCGGGAGCGTGATCGAAGATTCGCCGGAACATAGAGGTGAATCGTTCATACGAGGTGAGCGCTTCTCCGCCTCACTCCCTCACTGCAGCGGCCCATCTCAGAGCTTTACCGGTCAATAACGTCATGACCCATGCCACCTTTTCAGTGTCAGGTATGCCTCCGTGACAATTAAAATACAACTCACATTGTAGTAAAAATCCTTTACATAAAGCAGGATCGCTGGTGTATGAGTTAGGTGTAGGCATGGGCAGATGAGATGTGGCCGATGAGGCAGGCACGATGGGCGGCATCCTTGCGGTGATCGCTTGGAAGAGACGCTGTAAGTTTTCGACCACCTCTCCTAGGCGCCAGTGTTGTTCGCTGAGGAGCTGCCCGTGAGCATTGATAGCCTGACAAATTTCCTCCGCTGCATCCATGAAGGCGAAGTATTCTGTTATGTAATACACGGGTAACTGGATGCAGGTGCAGAGCACTTTCGTCACTTTATTTATGTTGTTCGTATCAATGTAAACAGTTCCAAAACGTGAGGCAGAAGAATGGTCAAAAAACAGGCAGACTTCAATATCACGGGCAAACAGTGTAATCAGAGGCAGAGCAACAGACAAAATCCACAAACGTAGCAAAAGTTCCATAAACCAAAATAGACAATCCAAGGGCAGAGACAGTAATCCAAAATCCGTTAAACACAAGCAAAGTTCATAAAACAGAGATAATCCGTCTGAGAATAAAGGCTTGGTAAATGTCAGATACAAAGACAGAACAAATACTTTGCGTTGGAAGTTACAAACTACAGTCCTTAAATAGTGAACTTGGAACTGAAAACAGGTATGTGCAATCAGAAGGAGGGTGACTGTGAGCATGGGAGTGAGGGAGTGTCATGGGGAGTGTAGTCCGCGCCGGCCATATTTGTAGGCTGCTGTGCATGCTTGGTATTGGAGTCGCGCTCGTGGCGCGACCTAACAATAATTGAGTTAAACTGTTTTGTATACGTAGATATGTATCTACAGTGCCCTCTAATATTGTCCCCCTTGGTAAATATGAGCAAAGAAGGCTGTGAAAAATTGTCTTTATTGTTTAACCTTTTGATCTTTTGTTCAAAAAAATCACAAAAATACTCTGCTCTCATGGATATCAAACAACTGCAAACACAACACTTTTTTTTTTTATCCAAAAAAAAAACTTTGTTAAATATAGGTGTGCAACAAATACTTTGTGCTACCTCCCTTTGCCAAGATAACAGCTCTGAGTCTTCTCCTATAATGCCTGATGAGGTTGGAGAATACATGCCATGGGATCTGAGGCCATTCCTCCATACAGAATCTCTCCAGATCCTTCAAATTTCGAGGTCCACGCTGGTGGACTCTCCTCTTCAGTTCACCCCACAGGTTTTCTATGGGTTTCAAGTCAGGGGACTGGGATGGCCATGGCAGGGCCTTGATTTTGTGGTTAGTAAACCATTTTTGTGTTGATTTTGATGTATGTTTTGGATCATTGTCCTGCTGGAAGATCCAACCACGGCCCATTTGAAGCTTTCTGGCAGAGGCAGTCAGGTTTTCATTTAATATCTGTTGATATTTGATAGAGTCCATGATGCCATGTATCCCAACAAAATGTCCAGGTCCTCTGGCAGAAAAACAGCCCCAAAACATTAAAGAGCCACCACCATATTTAACCGTGGGCGTGAGGTACTTTTCCATATGGCTACCTCTCTGTGTGCACCAAAACCACCTCAATCAACAGCCAAAAGTCTGATTTAATGTTTTATTTTACTGTAGCATACTGACCCTGTGTCTGCACTATTCTGATCTATTTTCTTATCATTTCTTATCATGATCTATTAACCTTTTCTGTAATCGTATCCCCTTTAATAAACTTCCTATACAATATAAAATGCAATTAGGGTGACATGAGGATCCTAATTTCCATTTTTAAGCCTCACTCAAGTCATTAGTACTGCAATAAACACACAGGGCTCCACATAAAATGAGACAACTTCCTCATGCAAACACGGAGTCCTTTCTGTGCCTGTCTCTCTGACACACTTTCATGTTCTCGCTGCCAGTAGAAACAAGTAAAACTAAGAGGTCAAAGGTCAGGGACACTAAGACACGCAAACGGGCATAATGGTTACTCCGGTAGGACACGGTGTCAACCTCGATTGCCCTCGATTTCTCAGCTGCCAAGCCTGTGGCATTTCCAAATGCCTCGGGAGGAAGTGGAATGTAAAATATGGTGAACTTAGGGGCGACGTTTTCTCACCACCGAGACATAACAACCAGCTGTGCTTTAACCTTCCAAAGAAAATACAAACACTGCAACGTAACTGGGGTGATATTTTGCTAAAGGGAACTCTGTTTCAACACAGCCATCACAGCCAATAATAATAATAATAATAATAATAATAATAATAATAATAATAATAATAATAATAATAAAATCATGATATACTGTACTTATTTCAGCCTGTAGGGTTTTTACAGCTTTGATGCTGGCTTTATCAGAAATAAGGCATGGAAATAGGTAAGGAATAAACACTTCAGGTTGTGCTGTTATAGAAAAATAATCAATGACAAGGTGGTATGATGAAGCAGAGTTACTGTTACTACCCGAAATGTTATTCGTTTCCTAAATCAGCACTTCTCGAAGTGTATTATTCCCCTTATAACACAGCAATTTGCCAATTATTACAATTTTCACTACTTCTATTTTATTTTATAAGAAGGATGTTTTTTATTTGTACTTTTATCCATTTGTAGCTACATTTAATTTTCTGGAACGTCCTCGAAAAACAAGTTATCTTATATATTTATGTTATAGCAGCTATAAACAGTCGTTCCCTCACCACCCTCTGCTTTTTTCTCTCTCTTAAAGAGAGAAACCGCAAAGTATAAAGTCTTTAATATTTTAATATTTTAATATTTTTAGTATAAAATAAACAGCTTTACATCTGACTGTTACAAAGAGCTGACACTGGAGACTCCTTCCATAAATCTTATATATGTAAACTCACAGAAAACCTTACCATATCAATGAATGTACATGTTTTTTTAAAATATATGTTTATGTGGACTGTCTGACATACAAGACCCTGTGAACATAACATGACAAGATGAATGAATGAAATGTACAACATTCATGTACAGCATGATCACTATAGCATTCTGTTGTACCGCAATCGATTGTTTATTTCATGTATAATTACTTACTTATATTGACCTGTTTTACTGGTAATTAATCTGCAGTGTTTTATAGCAGAGTCAGGAAGAGCAATCCAGATACTGGCTGCCATGTTTTCTCTTCACCACACACTCACACACACATCTACACATCTTCTTGCTGCCGTGAAGGCCCTCACATCCATGCCATGACCGTTACAATAACAAATTAACAAAGTTAATTACCACATATTTAAATGATGCTTGCTTACATGCCAAATGAATACACTTAATTCTTAAATATACAGGTAAATTAGCATAAATTATATCACAGCATGTTATTAACTACTGCCATTCCATCCAAAATGTTCCCACCTCACTTCCGGGATAAATTCAGGATCCACCGTGACCCTGACCCGGATAAAATGCTTACTGAACATGAATGAATGTTACTGACTGTTAATAATCAGATCAGCTGGAGTAAACATATATCAAACATATATCCAAATATAGCCAAATATCACACCTCAATTTCCTCACTCACTTGAGCCATGCCTCCAACACTCTGATTCACTGGCTTATTAACCACAACAAGCCCCGCCTCCTGATCACACAAACCTGTTTCAAGTCTCACACAGGGCATGAGATGGGAGTATACAATGGATTAGCTAAAATACAGGTCAGAGATTTAGATCTAAAAAAATAGATGGGATTACCAAGTAGACGGATAACACAAATCTGGTAATAAAAACACACACACCGCAAGCGAGCAGGGGTGAAAGTTTTGATCTCTAAACTGTCTTTTAGCGAACTAGTCACAGTTAGACTGCTAGAGAGTGGACTCAGATGCTTTTATCCAAAATGTCTTGATGGAGACAGAATGCAACATTCATGATATTTCCTCCTTACATTTACACCAAACACTCCATCAATCCAAACGACTTAAAGCACTCGTTTGGATCGGTCAAAAGCACTTGAGAAAACTCGTGACGTTTTACCTCCAGCACTAACCACAGCTGGTCCCCGTTTTTAGGATCCTTCTTGTAGAACATGCCATAGAACTTCACCACGTTGGGATGATCGGAGAGCGCTTTCAGGATGTTGTACTCTGCCTCGATCTCCTCATCGATATCCTGAAACAAGAGGAGGGAGTGAAAATCAAATTAGATGTGACACCTTGTAGTGCCAGGATAATTACAGAAATGAGTTGTGTGTAGTTTCAGATTTTTCCACTTTTATGGATGTTTACTCTGTTAAATGGATGAGAAAATGAGTGAATGGGAGAATGAATGAATGAACAGACAGACGGACAAGCAGAAGAACAAACAAATGAATAAGTGAATGAATATGTAAAGGAACAAATGAGTGAACGAATGAATACATGAAAGAGTGAATTAATGAAGATGTAAGAAAGTGAATGAATGAATGAATGAATTGATTAATGAATGAATGAATGGATAATGAATGAATAAGTACACAGGTGAGTAAATGACTGAATGAATGAAAATGTGAGTAAGAATGAATCAGAAAATGAAAGAATGGGTGAATAAAAGAATGTGAATAGAAGGATGAATGAATGAATGAGTTAATATGTGAGTGGATGAATGTGTGAATGAATGGATGGATTGATGGGCGAATTGATGAAGTGACCAGAAGAAGGAATGAATGGATGAACGAGTGAATGAATGAATAAGTGACTGGAAGAATGAATGAATAAAAGAATGAATGGATGGGTGAATGGATGAATAAGTGAGTGAATGGATGAATGGGGGGGATGAATGAGTGAAAGAAAGAATGGGTGAATGAATGAATGCGTGACTGGGAGAATGAATGAATGGGTGGGTGAATGAATTAATGAATATGTGAGTGCATGAATGAATCAATGAAAGAGTGAGTGAATCAAAGAATGAATGAGTGAATGAATGAATGAATGAATTGATGAGTGAGTGAATGAATGAATGAAGATATAATTAAAGTGTGACTCAGAGCTCTCAGACATAAGTAAGGCATAACGCACTACAGACATTAAATTCTATCACCAGTCTGCTCTCTCTCTCTCTCTCTCTCTCTCTCTCTCTCTCTCTCTCTCTCTCTCTCTCTCTCTCTCTCTCTCTCTCTCTCTCTCTCAGAGAATGCAGCTTGGCATTTTACTGGAACCAGAAATCTCTTCTGTCCTGAAGACTTTCAAACGGACACTTTACAAAGCACCGTGACTGTTACAAAGCTCTGACACCCGAGACTCCCGCAAATGTTAAATAAACATCTCCTAACAAAAAAAACTTCACCACATACACGTTTTCCTTCAATAAGAAACATGCTTTTTAATCTCTGTTTATTTTTAGTCTTCGATTACGCAGAATGTCCGCTGTACACTGTCCCTGTGAACGAGCTGTTGCTATAGAAACGCTACTAGCGCCTTAATATTATTATTAGTCTAAATAGTGCCACTGAGGGAGTTATTTAATATTAAATCCACTATTCAAGTTGCTGTACGTTTTTGTTTAAGGAATAGGCCACTGTTTTGTTTTATTCTGTTTTTTAATGCAATCTACAGTACCTTTCTGCAGTGTATGTGTGATTACCTCAGAAATAAATTTCAACACATTTCATTGTTCATAAGAATAAAATAAAAACTTCTCTGTCTAACAATCAGGATGCATTTGTCTGGTACACAATGCGCAAGCACAATGTTATAAACATTTATACCACAGCACTGTTGAATTCTGGATTCTGATTGGTCAGAATCCAGGTGTTGATTAATTTTCTATACCAGCAGCCCTGACTGTAGATTAATACGCTTGTTGTAATGCGTTATTGTTTCTATAGTAACAGCTCATTCACAGGGACTTCCAAATAAACAGATTTAATCACTGACATGGTGAAGTTTTGCAAGTTTTATGGAAGGAGTCTCCAGTATCAGCACTTTGTAACAATCAGTTTTCTGACACACCTTTTTATTTCTGTTATAACATGAGTGATTACAGGAACTTGTTCTGTGGACATTCCTTAGCATTAAACGTTAACAGAAATGGATAAAGTGTACAATGTGTTGTTCTTTAATAAATAAAAATGGTTAGCATTGGTAAACTGCTGTGGTATAACAGGAATAAGTGCTGTTTTAGAAAAATAATGAACTCTGCCATAGGAACAGTGACTGCTTCATCGTATCACCTGTTCATTGCTTATTTTCCTACAACAGCATGACACCAGGTATTTTATTTCTTACATGATTGTATTCATTGTTTGTAACAAGCTTGTGAATTGCACGCAGTGTTCAGTGCATCATCGCTCTCGTTGCTTTATTAAACAGTGTGTCATGGCTGCCGGATGTGTGCTACTTTACCTGATTGTATTAAACATCCTGAATGAGTAACATCCTAAAAGCACTCAGCTATTTAATCCTTATTATGTGTGTTAAGTGTTAATTAAGATTACACAGAGCTGACTAAAGAGTAGTGGCTCTTACCACACTGAAACATTAAACAACAATACTCAACAGTAACTCAACAGTAAACAACCAAAACACATCAAGCACACAAGTCTCAGAAAAAGTTCAGAAAATATTCAACATCCACATTAAACAATGAGCTGAGAGCAATTACACTAAAAAAAAAAAAAAAAATATATATATATATATATATATATATATATATATATATATATATATATATATATATATACACACACACACAGTGCCCCTCCACTAATATTGGCACCCTTGGTAAATATGAGCAAAGAGTCTTCTCCTATAATGCCTGATGAGGTTGGAGAATACATGCCATGGGATCTGAGACCATTCCTCCATACAGAATCTCTCCAGAGCCTTCAAATTTCGAGGTCCACGTGGTGGACTCTCCTCTTCAGTTCACCCCACAGGTTTTCTATGGGTTTCAAGTCAGGGGATTGGGATGACCATGGCAGGACCTGGATTTTGTGGTCAGTTAATCATTTTTGTGTTGATTTTGATGTATGTTTTGGATCATTGTCCTGCTGGAAGATCCAACCACGGCCTTTCTGGCAGAGGCAGTCAGGTTTTCATTTAATATCTGTTGATATTTGATAGTCCTTGATGCCATGTATCCTAACAAAATGTCCAGGTCCTCTGGCAGAAAAACATTAAAGAGCCACCACCATATTTAACCATGTGCATGAGGTACTTTTCCATATGGCTACCTCTCTGTGTGCACCAAAACCACCTCTGGTGTTTATTGCCAAAAGATCTATTTTGGTTTCATCTGACCATAGAACCCGATCCCATTTGAAGTTCCAGTAGTGTCTGGCAAACTGAAGACGCTTGAGTTTGTTTTTGGATGAGACTAGAGGCTTTTTTCTTGAAACCCTTCCAAACAACTTGTGGTGATGTAGGTGACTTCGGATTGTAGTTTTGGAGACTTTCTGACCCCAAGACGCAACTAACTTCTGCAGTTCTCCAGCTGTGATCCTTGGAGATTTTTTTGCTACTCAAACCATCCTCTTCACAGTGCGTTGAGACAATATAGACACACGTCCAATTCCAGGTTGATTCATAACATTTCCAATTGACTGGAACTTCTTAATTATTGCCCTGATGGTGGAAATGGGCATTTTCAATGCTTGTGCTATTTTCTTATAGCCACTTCCCATTTTGTGAAGTTCAACAACCTTTTGCCGCACATCACAGCTATATTCCTTGGTCTTACCCATTGTTATGAATGACTAAGGGAATGGTTGAACAATTTCTGACTGTTCCTAGTTGTCACCCAGGTGTACTAAAAAAATTTAAAATATCAGTGGGAATATACTTCACATATATTTTTTATCATATGAATTCATAGGGGTGCCAATAATTGTGGCACACCTACAGGTGCATCTCAATAAATTAGAATGTCGTGGAAAAGTTCATTTATTTCAGTAATTCAACTCAAATTGTGAAACTCGTGCATTAAATAAATTCAATGCACACAGACTGAAGTAGTTTAAGTCTTTGGTTCTTCTAATTGTGATGATTTTGGCTAACATTTAACAAAAACCCACCAATTCACTATCTCAACAAATTAGAATATGGTGACATGCCAATCAGCTAATCAACTCAAAACACCTGCAAAGGTTTCCTGAGCCTTCAAATGGTCTCTCAGTTTGGTTCACTAGGTAAGCCAAAAACATTCATTGCCAAAGAAGCTGGCTGTTCACAGAGTGCTGTATCCAAGCATGTTAACAGAAAGATGAGTGGAAGGAAAAAGTGTGGAAGAAAAAGATGCACAACCAACCGAGAGAACCGCAGCCTTATGAGGATTGTCAAGCAAAATCGATTCAAGAATTTGAGTGAACTTCACAAGGAATGGACTGAGGCTGGGGTCAAGGCATCAAGAGCCACCACACACAGACGTGTCAAGGAATTTGGCTACAGTTGTCGTATTCCTCTTGTTAAGCCACTCCTGAACCACAGACAACCACAGGCGTCTTAACTGGGCTAAGGAGAAGAAGAACTGGACTGTTGACCAGTGGTCCAAAGTCCTCTTTTCAGATGAGAGCAAGTTTTGTATTTCATTTGGAAACCAAGGTCCTAGAGTCTGGAGGAAGGGTGGAGAAGCTCATAGCCCAAGTTGCTTGAAGTCCAGTGTTAAGTTTCCACAGTCTGTGATGAATTGGGGTGCAATGTCATCTGCTGGTGTTGGTCCATTGTGTTTTTTGAAAACCAAAGTCACTGCACCCGTTTACCAAGAAATTTTGGAGCACTTCATGCTTCCTTCTGCTGACCAGCTTTTTGAAGATGCTGATTTCATTTTCCAGCAGGATTTGGCACCTGCCCACACTGCCAAAAGCACCAAAAGTTGGTTAAATGACCATGGTGTTGGTGTGCTTGACTGGCCAGCAAACTCACCAGACCTGAACCCCATAGAGAATCTATGGGGTATTGTCAAGAGGAAAATGAGAAACAAGAGACCAAAAAATGCAGATGAGCTGAAGGCCACTGTCAAAGAAACCTGGGCTTCCATACCACCTCAGCAGTGCCACAAACTGATCACCTCCATGCCACGCTGAATTGAGGCAGTAATTAAAGCAAAAGGAGCCCCTACCAAGTATTGAGTACATGTACAGTAAATGAACATACTTTCCAGAAGGCCAACAATTCACTAAAAATGTTTTTTTTATTGGTCTTATGAAGTATTCTAATTTGTTGAGATAGTGAATTGGTGGGTTTTTGTTAAATGTGAGCCAAAATCATCACAATTAAAAGAACAAAGACTTAAACTACTTCAGTCTGTGTGCAGTGAATTTATTTAATACACGAATTTCACAATTTGAGTTGAATTACTGAAATAAACGAACTTTTCCACGACATTCTAATTTATTGAGATGCACCTGTATATATATTTTTTGATAAACCTGTGTTGTGTTTGCAATTGTTTGATATCCATGAGAGCAGAGTATGCTTTTTGAACAAAAGATCAAAAGGTTAAACAATAAAGACAATTTTTCACAGCCTTCTTTGCTCATATTTACCAAGGGGGCCAATATTAGTGGAGGGCACTTCAGCTGTAGCCCTTAGGAGGGTTGCGTAAATGAAATTCGATGTTGGATTAAACGAAAACTAAAACTGTGAAATGTTAGCGCAGAGAGATTGTGGTACAGCATTTCTAAATCTGGGGTCCAAAACATTGACGAGCGCACAGGAACCTGCACACACACATGAATATCTGTGGCGCAAAGACATCTTTAGCTGCAGTACATTAAATCTGCCATGGTTTAAAAAAGTCCGCCTGAGTCATTCTGTATACATCAGCATTGACTGAATGCTTCTGCTTTCCAGACCTTGAAAGGGTGAATGGGAGGAGACTTAATGAATATAAACAGCACCTTTCCCCCCTACAGCCATTTCACCATGATTAAGCAGAGTTATATTCAGCTACAGAGAGAGAGATAGAGTGAGAGAGAGAGAGAGAGAGAGAGAGAGAGAGAGAGAGAGAGAGAGAGAGAGAGACAGAGACAGAGACAGAGACAGAGAGAAAGAGAGAGAGCCTGCAGCATATCTCTTAGATACAGGTGTGCTCTTCCTAATATAACAAAATGACAGGCATGGAAAACATCTCTGACAGCTTTAGCAGAGAGTGAGAGAGGACTAACACACCTCAAGACATGCGCACAGTCCACACAGAAGGATAATTATACCGGAAATAGCGATGCTGTTCACAGTGTGCATAATGACATCATGGAAAATTATATTTCAGATTAGCCTACTTTTTTATTTATTTTTTGTATAGCTTGACCATAAAAAAAAAACTATAAGTTTTTAAGTCAGTGTTGTGCTGCTATAGAAAAATAATCAACAACAGTGTGGTGTGATGAAACAGAGTTCCTGTTACCATGCTGAAGATTTTGATTTATTTACCCTTTACAGCACATTAACAGCAACTGTTTTATTCCTCTTACACTACAGCACTAAAGAACCACACGTTGTACTTTTTATCCTTTTATAGTTGTATTTAATGATGTGGAATGTCCACAAAACGTTATAGCAGCTATAAATAGTCATTCCGTCACCAGCCTCTCTTTTTTCTCTCTTGAATAATAATAATAATAATAATAATAATCTTTTTATATAGCATTTTTAAACAAAGTGCTTTACTGACAGTCAAGAATTGATCAAATATTTTTTCAAATAATTCATAAAAAATATAAAAAATAAAAAAAAAGGTATAAAAACAGTAATCAGCCAAAAATAAAAGAAGAATAAAATATACACGTGAAATAGAGTACAATAGTAACAGAGATTTTTTTTTTAAATGGCATGAATAAAAATGAATTAAACATGAATAAGACCAGAATAAAAAAGAAAATGCAGTTATGTGACTTCTCTGTCAGAAAACTTAAGCTTTAGCTCTGACTGTTACAAAGCGCTGACACTGGAGACTCCTTACATAAATGTTAAATAAACACATTTCTCCTTACAGAAAACGTCACTTTATCAATGATTACACACGTTTATTTTAATCCGTTAATGTGGCGCGTCCACCATACAAGTCCCTGTGAATGAGCGGTTACTATAGAAACGATATTACAGAATATCTACAGTATATCACATTCAGAGATATACAGAGAGATGAAAACTTTTGAACTGATAGAATTTTTCGTCATTATTATTAATCCCTTTTACATGATCAAGTGACAATGAAAAATTAACATATTTCAGCCCAAATTCACTGAATGGTAAATGTCTCAACTGCAATAAATTACATTTTTCTTCTTTTGGTCCTGGGGTGCACAAACTTTTGTACTAAATTGTGAAGTTGTGATGTGATGTCATGGTTTCAGATGTAGAAAGTTGTAATTGTGTGTATGTCAGCATCGGAAGCTTTTTTTTGTTTTGACGCATAGTGTGTAACTCACATGAACAGGATCCAGTACTTTGACGGCCGCCTCGCTGCCGTTGATCTTATTCAGCACTTTGTACACTTTGCCGTAGGTCCCTTTTCCGATGGTCTCGGCGATTTCCCAGGTGTCAGAAGGATCGGGAAAGCTGTCAAAGACGATGGATTTGCCCGACTGCGGAAACATCTTCCTAAGAGATCTCCTGCGTACATAACGCACAACAGATTCGGTCATTAACTCAATGCTCCGAACAACACACACACTAACACCTAATGTTCTGTTCAGATCAGAGCTACGGATTTTACTTTTTCACTAAAATACAAGAACAATACTACTGAAAAGAAATTGCTGTGAAATTAAGTAGAGATACTTTTAGTAACATGCGCCTCAAGTGAAAGTCTTCTATTTATATTTCTAGTTGAGTTAAAGCACAAAGTAACTGTTTTTTTTTATTGTATTGTATTGAGTGTCAATAAAGTTATTTGAGTTATATTATTACTTTGAGGATGAGTATCTATAAGGAATATCTCGCTCTGATCTCTTCGTCGTTTGAGGAACGTGTCTGTCTACAATGAATGAACCTGTCAGTCATGAAATCCTGGATCGATTTCTTCTTCTAACAATGGACAAAGCAGCTTTACAGAAATCAGGATATAGATTTAAATCGATCCCTAATGAGCAAGCCAGAGGCGACGGTGGTGAGGAAAAACTCCCTGTGACGACATGAGGAAGAAACCTCGAGAGGAACCAGATTCAGAATGGAAGCTATCCTCATCTGGGTGACACCAAATAGTGCGATATGAATCATTTCTCTTCTATAACTGTATACTATAGAGTGAACAGTGCAATGTGTGATGAACTTGAGTCTGAGCATCAGGGTCGTTTCTGATTTCATTGAGATTTAACTTTAAGTCTGTAATGTCAAAGTGAAGTTATCGATGAGTGTTCGATGATCAAGATGTGTTCCATCTTTTTATTTCTAGAAAAGTACTGTTAGTTTTTTTTTGTTTGTTTGTTTTTAAACAGTACATTTGAGTGAGAATGTGGCTGCGTTCGAAATCGCGTACTACCCTACTACACAGTGGGCAAAAAGCCGTACGCCAGAGTGGTAGTATGTCTGAATTCTCAGAAGGCGAGAAACAGTAGGCGAGAAATACCCGGATGGCGTACTGCTTCCTGCGAGATTTTGCAGTGTGCAACCAATGGACACTACGCGAGTCAAAAATTCCCATAATGCAAGGGGACTGGTACGGACGAGCTCAGAAAGAAATAATGGCGAAAGACAACGCGTCGGCTCTTTTTAAGCATTAAACCTCGGTTAAACAGGACTTGTTTAAAAATGCCCGAATAAATTGTTAACTTGTTGAAGGTTTAAACGAGAAAGCAGTTGTCACAGTGCTTGAAACCTTTTTTGTGATCTCCATCATGCCTTAGCCGGCCAAGCTAACGTCAACGAATTTCCCTCAGCCTGTTAACACTGTTAACCCCGCCCACATTAAACTGCTAATCCGGTTAATTTCCCTGATGTGCATTTTGCCGTTAGTGCGGTTGCTTTAATCTGGTGGTCCCTTTAAGATTTTTGTGTTTATGATGATGTTGGAGGTCACATGACAATGCCAACATGGTGGATGCATTCATACTAAACACACATGCTGATTAGTACGTACTGCTTCAACGGCCGTGCAGTAGGTACTGCATCGAATACAGTACGTACTGTCACAGTACGTGATTTCAGACGCAGCCTGTGCGCCATTGGATGCCGCTGTGAATCTACAGAACAGCTAGCGTTTGCAGCTAAGTTAAAAAAAAAAAGATCAGTTTCCATTTTAAAATGTGTGGTGTTCAGATCTTTTTAGCCAATCTGGTTTTCTAGTGTTTCCGTGTGATAAGCAACGACTGACATGTGAATGAAATGGAGTAAAAGTAGGACATTTTGCTTTGAAATGTAGTGGATTTTGTGTGAAGTTGAACAAAATCCAAACACACCACCTTCTCATGCTCATGCAAATTTTGCATGAGATAGAGTTTTTGAAACTTTGGCTTACAAATGTCCGCCGAGGCGTCATGGGCCACAAGGTCGATTCAGCTTGAGAGCTCCATTTACTAAAGTCAGGCTAAGGTCTCCTAATACTGGACGAGATTTAAAATTTGGCTTGGTGCTCAGAAGATTTCAAATTTGGCAAAACATTTTATATGGAGATTTCAAATTTGACTCTCCTACTGGGCTTGTTACATCCAGATCCTTGTCAAACCACATTCCATGCCAATCCGGCCATTACATCATTTCCGATCACCAGACTACTGGTCAGCTCATTAAGCACTCTCATTATTTGGACTATACCGTATATCCAATCCACCATCACACTCACAATGCAAAGTTTTGCCATCGCTTACTAGTTGGGTCTTTTGTTACTGAACTCTGCCTCGTTAACTTGACTTCCATCTCCGTGCCTTGTCTACATGCAGTATACCTGTTTGCCAGTGTTTTGAATAGAGATGGAACGATATCCCTTTTCCTTCTCAGATATCGATGCTGATCCTGGAGCTTTGAGTATCATCTGAAATCGATGCCATCTGATATTTGTTTTTCTTTAAAAACTTTAAAATTATTTTTAAAACTCAAGCACTTAAAGGTGCATTAGGTAAGCTTAATCTTTATTGTCCAAGATTAGGTCTCTAGTCGATACATGAGTTTGACATTTTAATGATTTATTATTTTTTTTTACTCTTTGAGTTCAATCGACCATTCCCACCCATGTTCACGAAGCTCCGCCCCATATAGTGGCCCGTAGAGTGTCTACACGATGACTGACAGGAGGCATATCCACACAAACAAGCATCCCGGACCGGAAGTCAGTTTTTCAGTAGGGTTTTCTCAGCGATTTATCATGTTTTAGCACGTTCCACATATCTGTCAGGTTATTCATACAAGAAAGGACTTTTTTTTTTTTTTTTTTTCCATAGACTATTGCATAAATACAGGGAAAATATATACAATATACACAAAACCACAGCTTTTTTTTTTCTCTAACTTTAAAATCAATCACATACTGTACATTGCAAATATGTAGTATATTGAAAAAAAACTTATAATGTATAAATATAATAAAAATGAATGTGTAAATATTTCCAGTTCCAAAAACCCTCTCCAAATTCAATTCCAATCTTTTTTTTCCTTTGTTAAAGGATTTCTCTAATATCCCTTCCACCATTTATTTATTTATTCGTTTATTTATTTATTTATTTTGCTGGTATCATCGCAGTACTGATCCCGGGTCTTGGATCAGCACCATGTCTAGTTTTGACCCCATCCATTTGCGATTTTGACTCTGCATATTGGAGTTGTCCTGCGTTTGTATCCAAACCCCTCAGCTTTAATCGTTACAGAGCTCTTTTGCTGCATACAGGTCCAATCTTTTCTTCTCACCCCATTAGTATATTACAGTGTAGCAACAAAATCATGGCTATGTGGTGTAATTTTTTTTTTTTCCTGCATGGCTATACTATTTCACTCAGGTCTCAAGTTTTTGAGATCAATTACAGCACCAAATATTTTTTTTCAGAAAGGCATTGAATGAAGGTACAAACATTACTGTAGACTATATACTGTAGCATGTAGTAAGATATACTGTATGCTTGATGGTCCAGGAATCAATTTTTGACATTTTCCACTAGTTCTAAAAACTGCACACTTTCCTTTTGTGTGTGTAAAGTTACACACTCCCCATGTCAACTAAATCTTATCATAAACAGGAAGATACACCAGTGTTTCCTCTATACGTGACATGATGCGAGGTCTAATCACATCGCGCTGGATTCTCAGAACGCTTCTATTTTGGGATGTTTGAAATTGAACCCAAAAGCCTGCATGAATAAAATACATCTCCTAAAGACGTGAGTGCGGATGCACGTCCGTGACACTGCTGAAACATTCATGATAGTTTTAAAATTTAAACATGATACAAAATCACATTGCTGACATCCACCAGACAAGAAGTCAAGCAGCACGTCTGTAGTGTTGTTCTGTGACATAACAGTCACTTGGAAAGAACTAGCAGCTACTTCCTGAACACAAAACACACATATGGGCTAATTATAGACTATACGTTTACCTTGCATCGTCTTTTTAAGGTTCCTAAGGTGACTGTTTTGAGGAGCATCGTGGTGAAGGTAAGGAGTGAGAGAAAGTCAGGCAGGCCGTCTGAAGTGTAGTGGAGCGATAACGCTAATCTCAGCAGCTAGGCTGTATAGTGTGGCAGCAGGATTAAGAGGAATTAGCAAGGGTCGTACTGTTACCTTTTCCCCATTTAGGCTCCTGTTCAAAGCTTGTTAGGAGGCTTATGCATGGTCACAACTTTCTTCTGAAAGAATAGTTCACACTGTACAGTGTGCAGAATAATACTGTAGTAAAATATGAATTAGTGCCTACCTATAGATGCTGTACATTAGATAATGCATGTTAAAATGCATGGCTATAAATAATGAATGGAGAGGTTATA